>JAJEJO010000377.1:326437-343668 GCA_020662805.1 Glaucomys volans | reverse complement strand
TATTCCTCCAAATGAATTTCATGATTGCTTGCTCTATTTCTATGAGGTCCATCATTGGGATTTTAATTGGAATTGCATTGAATTTGTATAGCATTTTTGGAAGTATGGCCATTTTGACAATATTAATTCTGCCTATCCAAGAACATGGGAGATCTTTCCATCTTCTCAGATGCTCTTTAACTTCTTTCTTTAGCGTTCTGTAGTTCTCAGTGTAGAGGTCTTTCACATCTTTTGTTAGATTGATTCCCAAGTATTTTATTTTTTTTTTGAGGTTAATGTGAATGGGGTAGTTTTCCTAATTTCTCTCTCAGAGGATGCATCACTTACAAATAAAAATGCATTAGATTTATGAGCATCAATTTTATATCCTGCTACTTTGCTGAATTCATTAATGAGATCCAGAAGTTTTCTGGTGGAATTCTTAGGATCTTCTAGATAGAGAATCATGTCATCAGCAAATAGGGATAGTTTGATCTCTTCTTTTCCTATTCGTATTCCTCTAATTTCTTTGGTCTGTCTAATTGCTCTGGCTAGAGTTTCAAGAACAATGTTGAATAGTAGTGGCGAAAGAGGGCATCCCTGCCTTGTTCCAGTTCTCAGGGGGAATGCTTTCAATTTTTCTCCATTTAGAATGATGTTAGCTGTGGGCTTGGCATAAATGGCCTTTACAATGTTAAGGAATGTCCCCACTATCCCTATTTTTTCTAGTGTTTTGAGCATGAAGGGGTGCTGTATTTTATCAAATGCTTTCTCTGCGTCTATTGAAATAATCATGTGGTTCTTGACCTTAAGTCTGTTGATGTGGTGAATTACATTGATTGATTTCCGGATGTTGAACCAACCTTGCATCCCTGGGATGAAACCCACTTGATCATGGTGCACTATCTTTTTAATATGTTTTTGTATGCAATTCGCTAAAATTTTGTTAAGAATTTTTGCATCTATGTTCATTAGAGATATGGGTCTGAAATTTTCTTTCCTTGATGTGTCCTTCTCTGGTTTTGGTATCAGGGTGATATTAGCTTCATAGAATGAGTTTGGAAGGGTTCCCTCCTCCTCTATTTCATGAAATACTTTGAGGAGTATTGGAATGAGCTCTTCTTTGAAGGTCTTGTAGAACTCGGCTGTGAATCCATCTGGTCCCGGACTTTTCTTTGTTGGTAGGCTTTTGATGACTTCCTCTATTTCATTGCTTGAAATTGATCTATTTAAGTTGTGTATGTCCTCCAGATTCAGTTTGGGTGGCTCATATGCCTCTAGGAACCTGTTGATGTCTTCCAGGTTTTCTATTTTGTTGGAGTATAAATTTTCAAAGTAGCTTCTTATTATGTTTTGTATTTCAATTGTGTCTGTTGTAATATTTCCATTTCCATCACGAATTTTAGTAATTTGGAGTTTCTCTCTCCTTCTCTTTGTTAGCGTGGCTAAGGGTTTATCAATTTTGTTTATTTTTTCAAAGAACCAACTTTTTGTTTCGTCAATTTTTTGAATTGTTTCTTTTGTTTCAATTTCGTTGATTTCAGCTCTGATTTTGATTATTTCCTGTCTTCTACTACTTTTGGTGATGATCTGTTCCTCTTTTTCTAGAGCTTTGAGCTGTAATGTGAGGTCATTGATTTGTTGACTTTTCATTCTTTTATTAAATGCACTCTCTGCAATGAACTTTCCTCTTAGCACTGCTTTCATAGTGTCCCAGAGATTTCGATATGTTGTATCTTTATTCTCGTTGACCTCTAAGAATCTTTTAATTTCCCCCCTAATGTCTTCTGTTATCCATGTATCATTCAATAGCATATTATTTAATCTCCAGGTCTTGGAGTAGTTTCTGTTTCTAACTTTCTCGTTGATGTCTAATTTCATTCCATTATGATCTGATAGTATACAAGGTAGTATCTCTATGTTTTTGTATTTGTTAAGAGTAGCTTTGTGGCATAACATATGGTCTATTTTAGAGAAGGACCCATGAGCTGCTGAGAAGAAAGTGTATTTGCTTTTTGATGGATGGAATATTCTATATATGTCCGTTAAGTCCAAATTAGCGATTGTGTCATTGAGTCCTATAGTTTCTTTATTCAATTTTTGTTTGGAAGATCTGTCCAACAGTGAGAGAGGAGTGTTAAAGTCTCCAAGTATTATTGTGTTTTGGTCTATTTGATTCCTGAAATTGAGAAGGATCTGATTGACATACATGGATGCGCCATTGCTTGGTGCATAAATATTTATGATTGTTATGTCCTGTTGATTTATGCTACCTTTAAGCAATAGGAAATGTCCTTCTTTATCCCTTCTGACTATCTTTGGTTTGAAGTCTGCTTTGTCTGAAATGAGAATGGAAACCCCAGCATTTTTACTCAGTCCGTGTGCATGGTATGCTTTTTCCCAACCTTGCACCTTTAATCTGTGGGCATGTTTTTCTATGAGATGAGTCTCTTGACGGCAGCATATTGTTGGGTCTTTCTTTTTAATCCAGTCTGCCAGTCTATGTCTTTTGATTGATGAGTTTAGGCCATTTACATTCAGGGTTATTATTGAGATATGACTTGTATTTCCTGTCATTTTAGCTTTTTTAGGGTTTTTAGCTTAACTTTGTTTCTCCTTTGATTGACTCTTTCTTTAGGGTAGTTCCTCCCCATTGTGACCGAGATTGTTATTTTTCATTTCTTCCTCTTCGAATATTTTGTTGAGAATGTTCTGTAGGGCAGGCTTTCTCTTTGTGAATTCTTTAAGCTTTTGTTTATCATGGAAAGATTTTATTTCGTCATCAAATCTGAAGGTAAGTTTTGCTGGATATAAGATTCTTGGTTGGCATCCGTTTTCTTTCAGAGCTTGAAATATGTTGTTCCAGGCCCTTCTTGCTTTTAGGGTCTGAGCTGAGAAATCTGCTGATATCCGTATTGGTTTCCCCCTGTAGGTAATCTGCTGCTTTTCTCTCGCAGCCTTTAAAATTCTATCTTTGTTTTGTATGTTAGGTATTTTCATTATAATGTGCCTTGGTGTGGATCTGTTGAAATTCTGTGCGTTTGGTGTCCTGTAGGCCTCTTGTAATTGATTTTCCATCTCATTCATCATATTTGGGAAATTTTCTGATATTATTTCATTGAACAGATTGTTCATACCCTTGGTTTGTATCTCTGTGCCTTCCTCAATCCCAATAACTCTTAAATTTGGTCTTTTCATGATGTCCCATATTTCTTGGAGGTTTCGTTCATGATTCCTAACCATCTTCTCTGTTTGTTCGACTTTGTTTTCAAGATTAAATATTTTGTCTTCATTGTCTGAGGTTCTGTCTTCCAAATGATCTATTCTATTAATTATGCTTTCTATTGAGTTTTTAACTTGGTTGATTGTTTCCTTCATTTCCTTGTTTCCTTCAAGGATTTCTGTTTGCTTTTTTCTCAGAACTTCTATCTCTTTATTGAAATGATTTTTTGCTTCCTGAAATTGCTCTATTAGCTGATTATTCATAGCCTGAATCTGCTCTCTCGTCACCTCATTCTCTTCTCGGATCATTTTAATTATGAACATTCTGAACTCCATTTCTGTCATTCCCTCTACCGTGCTGTCCTTAGGATCTCCTGATGCACCATCCAGGTTTGTTTGGGACACTTTCTTCCCATGTCTTCCCATGCTGCTCATATATCCTCCCCTCTAGTAGTGCAAATCAGAGGGATTGCAACTTCCCTGTAAAGACCCAGGGCGTCCCTGCAGATTTCCAGCAACTCACCAGATGTTTGAGAGGTGCTTGATCAAGTGGTGACCCAAGATAGCTGCTGTCTCACAACCTCCAGGTTGGGAATGATCAATGCTTCTGGGCAGAGGCAACCAGGAGATGCAGCGCCGTGTCCCTGGAGCCGCAGCACCGTGTCCCCGCGGGAAGGGGTGGGCTTAGGTCCGAGGGCTCAGAGAGGTCAAGATGGAGTCTCTCCACCAGGGAAGCTGTAGAATGGCGCCGACCGGGTCCAAATTCCCCCTCCTCTAATCTTAAACAATTTATCAGTCTTCTTGTCTTTTGTGACATTGACAGTTTGGGGGAGTATCAATCAGATATTTTGTGGAATGTCCTTCAGTTGAGATTTTTCTGCTGTTTTTCTCATGAGTGTACTGGAGTTATGAATTTGGGGGGAAATGACAACAAAGGTGAGTGCTTTTTTCATCATCTCCAGTTGGGGCACATGTTGTCAGCATGACTTTTGACTGAGGATGTTAACCTTACCCACTTGGTTAGGGTGGTGTCTGCCAGTTTTCTCCACTATAAAGTTATTGCCCCTCCCCCATATTCTATTCTTTGGAAGTGAGTCACAAAGTTCAGCCCACATTGAAGGGGAGAGGAGTTAAAATCTACCTTCTGGAGCAGCAATTACCTGCAAATACTATTTTGAATTTTTCTGTAAGGAGATTTTGTTCCTTTTCCTACTTGTATATATATATTTATTCATCATTTGTTCATCTATTAATCAGTATTTTATACCATACATATTATTTGGCCTTAAAACAGAATATTGACATTATTTATTTTGTCACTCAAATTGCTCCATATTTGACCATTGAGAGCTCTTTCAGGTTGACTCCTGTGCCTTTAGAAATGTATTTAGAAGCAAAGATTTGGGTGTTGGGTGTGTTCTTTGTCACTGAAGTGTCATTGCTTCTAGGCCAGCTCACTAAACAGAGTTAGTAAATGTGTGTATTACTCACATTTATACTAACTTACACATATACTAACTTATGTACAACATTTCTATTTATCTGCACATACATTGAAATAATCATGAGTTCATACAGATAGCTCCAATTCTCTTTCCACCACCACCAACAATGTAAAAAGTACTATAGTTGGTGTGGATTAGAAATTTTTCAAATACTTTACATGTATGCTAAGGTAGAACAAATAAGTAAATAAACAGTAGATAATAGGAGCCATGCTTTCATAAAAGCATGAAAGGATATTAATCAGTGTGTGTGAGTACAGTATTTTTAGATAGTTCTTTTTGTCATTAGCTTTAACGCATTCAGTTAAAACATGATTTTCCAAAGTTAGATCAGCTCCTCTTTTTATCCCATTCCCTTCAACAAGGTTATATCATACATTTCTAATACAGCAAACTCATTTGTCACTATATGCATTTCATCCTAGGGATTCCTAAGCATCCTTACTGATTTTTTTTTTTTTTTTTTTTTTTTTTTTGTGGAACCAGGGATTGAACTCAGGGGCACTAGGCCACTGAGCCACATCCCCAGCCCTTATTTTGTATTTTTATTTAGAGACAGGGTCTCACTGAGTTGCTTAGCATCTTGTCCTTGCTGAGGCTGGCTTTGAACTCGCAATCCTCCTGCCTCAGTCTTCCCAGTTGCTGGGATTACAGGCATGCACCACCACATCCAGCTCATCCTTAGTGATTTTTTAAAATTATTTTATTTATTTTTATGTGGTGCTGAGGATCAAACCCAGGGTCTTACAGGTGCTAGGCAAATGCTCTACCACTGAGACACATTTTTTAATTTAATTTTCACTCAGAAAAATTCTAATTTTGTGATTTCTAATTCTGAATTTTGACAAATGTCAAAGTCATGTGTCTTTAGCAATAGTATCTTGCAGAATATTTCTGTCATCATAGAAATTCTCCCATGCAGTCCCTTTGTGGTCTGAACTTGTTTTTAAAACACTGATTACCTCTATTAATTAATTCAGTTACTTAAGTTACATAGCTGTCCTTAGGGTCTAGGAGACATTTTGCTGGCTTCTCATAGGAGTTGAGTTTATGCATGTGGTTCAGAGGGTAGCAATCTTTTTAATTTCTAAAATTTGGAAAGCTTCTCACTGCTGGTCACTGCAACTGCCATGTATTGCCTAAGTAGCTCACCTATAAAACCATAATGACCAAAAACTTTTTTCTGAAAACCTCATTTTAGAGTGAACTATGTACAGTTCCATTTCTGTTGTTGGAAACCTCAGAGTAAGGTATGAAAAATATCTTTGGAAAAGATATTTGTTAATATGTTATTTATAGTTGATGAGGATTTTATGATTGTGTAATAAGTAACTCCCAGAGCACACTGTAAAGATCCTGCTTGTCAAAGCACATCAGAACCTGCCTTCAAATGTCAAAAATGGCTCAGCCTGGTTAGATATTTATCTGCAGTAACTCCCTGACCTTTTCTTGCCTTTCACAAACCCTTATAGACTCTTCTGAGAATCTGGTGACAACTATGGGCCTCTCCCTATAAAAAAAATACATAAACATACTTTTATCCAATATGCTATATATAATTGGAAACATCTCATGAACCCTATCCCCTACCTGAAGGTGGGCACAGTGTTGTATCTTTTAGGAGCCCATGGAGTCCAAGGTAAGGGTCATGATCCAAACACAAGAAAGGCAAGTTGATAATACAGAAAGGATTTGTTGATGATTAATGCATGTATTTTAATGTCATGAGTTAAATGTGTGGAAGTACATTGTAATATTTGTCAACTCAATTAGGCTATAGTGCCCAGTTTGGTCAAAACAACAGTCTAGATGTTCTTTCTGTAAAGGTATTTTTTAGATGTGATCAACATTTAAGTCAGTAGATATCGAGTAGAGCAGGTTACCCTCCATAATGTGTGTGGGCTTCATCCAGTTGAAGACCTTAAGAGCAAACAGACTGAGGTTTCCTAAAGAAAGAATTCCTTTTAAGACTGCAACATAGGAAGCATGTGAAAGTTCCAACCTGCTGCCCTGCAGAAATCTGACTCAAATTACACCACTCTTAAGTGAATTTCCAACCTGCTTGTTGACCCTACAGATTTCAGACTTGCCAGCCCCCACAATTATGTGAACCATTTTTTTAAAACAAACGAATGAGAATACACACACACGCGCATGCACACACACACACACACACTGTTTTGGTTCTGTTTCTCTAGAGAGCCCTAAGTAATGCATACATCAAACTATAACACATACACACTGAATTCCCACAGAAATATCTAGTTCCCATCTCAGTATGAAAACTGGTGAAAACTCCCAGTGTTTATCTTAGTCTGCTATAACAAAATACCTGAGACTGAGTAGTTTATAAATAATGCAAATTTATTTCTCATAGTTCCAAAAGGCTGAAAAGTCCAAGATCAAGACATGGGCAGAGTTGGTGTCTGGTGAGGGTTACTCTCTATTTCCAAGATAGCATCTGTTGCTATGTCCTTGTATGGTAGAAGTTGGAGTAAGGGGGAAAGTCCTTCAGAACTTTTATAAAACACTGTTCCCATCCGTACATGAGGGTACAGCCTTCACAGCCTAATTACCTCATAAAGAACCCACCTCTTAGTACTGTTGCATTAGGAAGTTTCAACATGAAATTTGGAGGGGACATAAACATTCAAATCATAGCAGTGTTAGCTAGTTATTGTCTCTGTTTTGATCCACTTCTGATTCTTCTTGTCTTTGCATTGTTGAGGTTCAGCAGATTCTCTTTCTTTGTCTCACACTGTTCTTATTCTGTCATTCTATACTTAGATGTTCTATTTCTGCTGTCACAAATAACCACAAACTTAGTGACTTAAAACCACACAAATTTATCATTTTATAGTTCTGGTGGTCAAGTTAAAATGAATGTCAATATAACTGTGTTCCTTCTAGAATCTCTAGGGGAGATTCCTACTAGATCCCAGTTACTACACCTTGCCTTCTGACAAGTTGTAATGAGCAGAAATGTTTCCAAGCATTACCAGATATTTCCTGTGAGGCAGAATTGCTCTGTTGAAATCACTGTTATAGACCAATTATAACAATACAGTTCTCCTTTACCAGCGGCTTATTAGGGAAGGGTATGTGATCCAGTTCTGGCAACATGGAAGGGGAAATTTAGGGGTTATAGGTGGAAGGATGATTGTTCTGAGAAAGATTTTCCTGTCTGAAAAAATGAAAGCTTAAAAAAGACATTGTCTTTCTAGTTTCTTCCTTTCCCTTGCTACCTGGGATGCTAATGTGTATGGATTTGATTTTTTTTCATGATAAAGACTGCTTTATTGGTGGCAGTTAGTACAAGTCAATAATATTGATCCTCAAAGATGAGCTCAGTCATTTATCAGATTACTGGTCCATAGAGAGCTGAATGAAACTGAACCAAGTGATTTCTGGGATAACTGAAGTCAATCCTGCTTCTTCAGAAATGAAGCCATATCCAGTTGACATGGGTATTCTGCTCCACCAACCATAAGAACCATAGTGATGCTATACAGGAGGGCAACACTGGACAACACTTTTTTTTTTTTTTGAAACCAGGGATTTAACTCAGGGGCACTCAGCCACTGAGCCACATCCCCAGCCCTATTTTGTATTTTATTTAGAGACAGGGTCTCACTGAGTTGCTTAGGGCCTCGCTAAGTTGCTGAGGCTGGCTTTGAACTCGCGATCCTCCTGACTCAGCCTCCCAAGTCACTTGGATTACAGGCGTGTGCCACCACGCCCGGCTTGGACAACACTTTTGATGCACTTTTTATTATCCTCTGAAATAGCTTTTGTTTCCCTGGTTTATTTTCAAAATACCTGCATTTAATACGGCTTCTAGTCCTCTGGGCAATCTGCTGAAGAGCCAGCAGATTATGCAGCATCTTGGCTCAGCTATTCTGGTCTTGATTCTTAAAGCTGAGGTATAGAAGAGTAGAGAGAGGAGAAGAACCTGGAACCCTGAAGACAAAGGTAAACTGCTGAATCAGCCTTGGAACTGACTCCTCTGGATACTAGATATGTGAGAATGACTTTATTGTGTGAAACACTGTTAGTTAGGGACTCTGTTATTTGCAGCCCAAAGCACCCTAACTTATAGGATTAAAACACTGTAGGGATACATATTAAACATTTCCCCCCTCTACAACATACCCACATGGTACAAGTTTAGAGAGGTATGAGGTGTTTAAAATAAGTATATGTAACTATTTAAAGTATTATCCATAGTCAGTACCAAGCAACAGAAGAAAAATGTTCATGAATGCTTCACACCTAAGGAAAAGTTAATAATAGTAATTCAGTAAAGCAAGTGTTCAAATACCAGATGAAACAATAACAGAAAATGGAAAGGGAGATTGCCAACTTAAGAAAACAATTCAAGGACCAAAGTAACACCACTTCCACCTAATAGATTAATATAGAACAGCAAGAGACCAAATACACACAACTAAAATGAGATTTCCAACACAGAAAATGACCTGGTTAATCATTACAATGAAAAGGAAAAGAAGACCAAAGTTAAAGCAGTAAGAAGTTAGTCATTGTAGAGGACAAACATTATACAGCATAAGACTAATTATTGTCCCTAAAAGAAAAGGCCTAACAATTGGAGCAGAAAAATAAGGTATTAAAAGAAACTGAATCTAGCAATTAAAGAGCCAATCTTGTTCCAGCAAAAAGTGATTGAACTGAGATGAGAAATGTCAAAATAAGTTGAATTTTGAGGATGAAAGAATGTTGTCCAGGCATCCACACAGAAAAAGATTATAAGAGGGAAAATTTTAAATATCCTCTAATTTCTCCTCAGCAATATCTAATGCCAGAAGATAAAAGAGTAATATCTAGATGGTTAAAAATGTGACATAGAATACTTCATAGCTAAGTTGTTCACATAAAAAGGAGGTGTGTTTATATTCCTAAGCATTCGAGAGCTCAAGAACCACAATAGCCAGAAGTCCTAGGACCTAACCACTGTTCAATAAAATTCATATATTCATGAAGTTTAAATGTAGGCAAAATAAGGTTTAAAAGTGATGGAAAACATTGAATATATTTAAATATAGAATTAAACAGCTATGATGTAGACAGCATGGTTTGAAATGGTGTTCACCAAATATTTTTCATAATTATTTGTGGGTGGTAGGATTGTGAATGCTTTTCCAAGCATATAACATATTGCCATAGCCACAAGTATGATACTTCTTATAACAACAAAATTGTGATATAGCTTAAATAATTATAAAGTGTATTATTTTACGTAGGGGATAAATTTTATCTGGGACAAAACTTGGTTTGACTTTTGTCTCCTAAATATTTGGTATTGTTCATAAGACTTTGTGTGTAATTCTTTGATGTTCTTTATAGCCCAGAAGGGTAGAATTTCTTATTAAGGCAGAGTTTATCATTTTTTAGACCTAAGTTACATTATTAGAGGTCTTTCCAAATTTTTCAAAAAGATACAAAATGAAGGACACTTTCCAATTAATTCTATGAGGCTAGAATTAGCCAAATACAAACCCAAGGAAAAAGCAAAAACTACAGATCAATATTCCTCATAAACTAGTCACAAAAATTCTCAACAAAGTATAACTACATATTTTTGCCCACTTAAGCCAAATTCTGCAGCACATACAAAGAATTATGCACCATGACCAAATGGGATTTAATCCAAGAAGACAAGGTTGGTTTAACATATAAAATTCAATCAATATAATAATATTGATATAATAAGGTTAAAAAAACTATGATAATCTTAATATTATTGATAAAACATTAAACAAACTAGGAATTAGAGAAAACTTCCCCAATCTGATATGGAGCATCCACAAAAAAGCTAACAGCTAACATCGTACTTAATTGGTGAAAGATTTGAAGTTTTTACCAAAGATCAGAAACAAGGCAAGGATGTTTGTTTCAACCACTTATATTCAATATTATCCTGGAGGATACAGTTAGGACAATTAGGTATGAAACAGATATAAAAGACATCCAGGGTAGAAAGGAAGAAGTAAAACTACTTCTACTTGTAAATAACATAATATGTACAGAATCCTAAGAAATTAATGAAAAACCATTAAAACCAACCAATCAAGTCATTTTCCCAGGTTTCAGGATATTAGGTAAGTATGTAAATATCAATTGTATGGCTATTTGAATAGTCAGAAAATAAAATTATGAAAATAATTCTATTTATAATAGCATCAAAAATATTTAGGAAAAATTTTTAATTTATTTAAAATTTTGAAAGAAATTAAAGAAAACTTAATTAAATGTGAAACTATCTTATTTTTACAGACTGGAAGACTTAATATTATTAAGATCTGCATATTCAACACATCTAGTGCACATATCAGATCTGATAGTTTAACACTATCAGATCACAGTTGATTGTCAAATCACAGTTTGTTGTACTTTGTTTGTTTGTTTGTTTTTTCAGAAACTGGCAGACTGATTTAAAATTCACACTGAGTAATAAGGGACCCAACAAAATGAAAGCAATCTTGAAAAGATCAAAGTTGGAGGGAAAACCTACCTACCTTCTTTGCTTCCTCCCTCCCTCCCTTCCTCTCTTTATTCCTTTTTCCCCTCCCTTTTTTTCTTTCTCTTTTTAGACAGTGTCTATATTGATCAGGCTGGCCTTGAATTCCTGGCCTCAAGTGACTCTCCTGCCTCAGGCTCCCAAGTAGCTAGGACTGCAGGTGCTCACCACTATGCCTGGCTAGAAACACATTTCTTTATTTCGTGCCTTACCACAAAGCTCAGCAATCTGTCTAGTTTGATACTAGCATAGGGATCGAAATATGGATTAATGAAATTGAGTTGGGAATCCAGAAGTAAATCCTTGTGTTTATAGTCATTTGATTTTTAACTAGGGTGTCAAAACAATTCAATGTGAAAAAGAATGGTGCTGCGACAACTAGATATCTATAAGTGAGAGTGAATGTGGACACCATACCTCACAACACACACAAAAAATGAACTCAAAATGGTTCAAAGACCTAAATGGAGGAGCTAAAACGAAAACTCTTAGAATAAAACATAGGTGTGAATTTTTGTTACCTTTGATTGGGCAATGGTTACTTAGACATGTCATAAAAAGCACAAGGAACAAAAGAACAAATAGATTGGACTTTATTAAAATTAAAAACGTTTGTGCTCAATGTCAAGAAAGTGAAACAACAAACCACTGAATGGGGAGAAAATATTTGTAAATAATATAACATAAGAGATTTGTAGTCAGAATGTATAAAGGACACTTTTAACTAAACAATAAATGACAATCCAAATCAAAGTCTAGGCAAAGGATTTGAGTAGAATTTCTCAAGAGAAGTCAAACGACCAATCAGTGCATTAAAAAAATTCTCAACATCATTAGCCATTACAAAACACAGATACAAAGACATGTGAAACACAATGAGATACAACTTCATACCCACTAGAATGATTGAAATAAAAATGACAGACAAGCTGGGCATGGTGGCACATACTTGTAATCCCAGTGACTTGGGAGGCTGAGGCAGGAGGATCACAAGTTTAAAGCCAGCCTCAGCAAGAGTGAGGCACTAAGCAACTCTGTGAGACCCTGTCTCTAAATAAAATACAAATAGGGCTGGGGATGTGCCTCAGTGGCCAAGTGCCCCTGAGTTCAATCCCTGGTACCCACCCCCTCGCCAAAAAAAATAAATAAATAACAGACAAGTGTTGTTGATAATGTAGAATGGAGTCATCAGGCATTCTTTTGGGGAATGTAAACTGGTGCGGCCACCCTGGAAAACAGTTTAGTAGTTTCTCAAGATGTTAAAGATAGGATTACCACTCCCAGGTATTCATTTACTATCGCTTGGATGTTGAATGTCCCTCAAAGACCCATGTGTTAAATGTAGTTCTTAAAGTATAATGATGGTGTGACAGTCTCTGGGCGGGTTGCTGAATTCCGTTCAAGAAGTCCTCAAAATCCTCCCTTTTCCAACTGTCTGCCTGAGACCAGACATTCTTCAGACATTTTAACCAAAGGAGCAAATCATAATCAATTGACTGCAGAAGCAGGTGAGAAACCAGCTGTCTTATATTGAGACAAAGAGCTTTGTAAAAGTGACATTCTTCACGATTTTATATTGAAAAATATAGCTATTCTTCATAAGAAATGTTATTTCTGCTAATGTGATTATTACTGTTAAGTTTTAGTGATTAAAGGAAATTACCCTTTTATCTTTTGAAGTGTTCTAGTTATCACTTCTCGCACAGGAAATATTGACGTATATGACCTCCATAAACAAAAGCTAATTGGGGTCCTTAAGAGTAAAATAGGGTCCTGAGAACAAAATGTTTGAGAATTTCTAACAATCTGGATGTTGAGAATCCCCCCCATCTTTAATCTGATGTGTTAAAGATTGGTCCTCAAGGTGGCACAACTGGGAAGTGGTGGAATTTTTAGGAGGACAAGCCTAGTGGGAGGTCCTTAGGTCATTGGGAGTATATGCCCTTGAAAGGGATCATGGAATCCTGGCCCTTTCCTCTTTTTCTTTGCTTCCTAGTAGGAGGAGAGCAGTTTGCTTTACCCTGTGCTCTCTGCTCTTGCCTTTTGGTAATGCCATAGGGGACTCAAAGCAATGAGGCTGCCTGATCATGGACTAAAACCATGAACCAAAATAAACCGTTCTATTTGTAAATTAATTATCTCTGATATTTTGTTATAGTGATGGAAAGCTAGCACAATTTCCCAAAGAATTGAACACATGTCCACCCAAACACCTATACATGATGCTCATGTATATATATATATATATACATATGGTGTATATATGTATATATATACAGTATGATGTTCATATCTATATCTATATCTATATATACACCACATTTTCTTAATCCATTCATCTGTTGAGGGGCATCTAGGTTGGTTCATTGTTTAGCTATTGTGACTTGAGCTGCTATAAACATTGATGTGACTGTGTATGCTGATTTTAAGTCCTTTGGGTATAAACTGAAGAGATGACTGGTTCAAATGGTGGTTCCATTCCAAGTTTTCTGAGGAATCTCCATACTGCTTTCCATAATGGTTGTACTAGTTTGCAGTCCCACCAGCAATGTATGAGTGTATCTTTTTCCCCACATCCTTGCCAACATTTATTATTGCTTGTATTCTTGATAATTGCCATTCTGCTTAGAGATGAAATCTTAGAGTAGTTTTGATTTGCATTTTTCTAATTGCTAGATATGTTAAGCATTTTTTCATATATTTGTTGATCAATTATGTATTTTCTTTTTTTATTGGTTCTTTTTAATTATACATGACAGTAGAACCCATTTTGATATAATTATACAGCAGGGAATATATCTTTTTTTTCACAATGTAGATTCACACGATTCATATAATCTTACATATACATAGGGTAATATTGTCTGTCTCAGTCTACTATTTTTCCTTCTCCCTCCCCCTCCCCATTTTCCTCAACACCATCCATACTTCCTCCATTCTTTTCTTATCCTCCCCCTGTAACATCCCCCCTCCCATTATGTATCAGCATCCACTGATCAGAGAAAACATTCGGCCTTTGGTTTTTTGGGCTTGGCTTATTTCACTTAGCATGATATTCTCCAACTCCACCCATTTACCAGCAAATGCCATAGTTTTATTCTTCTTTATGGCTGAGTAATATTCCATTGTGTATATATACCACAGTTTCTTTATCCATTCTTCAACTGAAGGGCATCTAGGTTGGTTCCACAATCTAGCTATTGTGAATTGAGCAGCTATGAACATAAATGTGGCTGCATCCCTATACTTTGTTGATTTTAAGTCCTTTGGGTATAAAGTGGGAAGTAGGATAGCTGGGTCAAATGGTGTGGGTCCATTCCAAGTTTTTTGAGTAATCTCCATACTGCTTTCCAGAGTGGCTGCACCAATTTGCAACTCCACCAGCAATGTACGAATGTGCCTTTTCCCCCACATCCATGCCAGCACTTAGTATTGCTTGTATTCCTGATAATAGCCATTCTAATTGGAGTTAGATGAAATCTTAGGGTGGTTTTAATTCACATTTCTCTAGTGACTAGAGATGATGAGCACTTTTTCATATATTTGTTGATCACCTGTATATCATCTTCTGTGAAGTGTCTGCCCAGTTCCTTAGCTCATTTATTGATTGGGTTCTTTGTGTTTTTGGTGTAAAGTTTTGTAAGTTCTTTATAAATTTTGTAGATCAGTGCTCTGTCTGAAGTGTGTGTGGAAAAGATTTTTTCCCACTCTGTAGGCTCTCTTTTCACATTCTTGATTGTTTCTTTTGCTGAGAAAAAGCTTTTTAGTTTGAATCTGTCCCATTTATTGATTCTTCCTTTTATTTCTTGCGCTCTGGTGGTCTTGTTGAGAAAGTCTGGTCCTAAGCCAATATGAAGAAGATTCGGGCCTATTATTTCTTCTATTTGGCGAAGAGTCTCAGGGCTAATTCCTAGATCCTTGATCCATTTTGAGTTGAGTTTTGTACAGGGTGAGAGATAGGGATTTAATTTCATTTTATTGCATATGGATACCCAGTTTTGCCAGTACCATTTGTTGAAGACACTATCTTTTCTCCATTTTATGTTTTTGGTACCTTAGTCTAGTATGAGATAACTGTACTTATGTGGGTTTGTCTCTGAGTCTTCTATTCTGTACCATTGGTCTATCTGTCTATTTTGGTGCCAGTACCATGCTGTTTTTGTAATTACTGCTCTGTAGTAGAGTTTAAGGTCTGGTATTGTGATACCTCCTGCATCCTTCTTCCTGCCCAGAATTGTTTTGGCTATTCTGGGTCTTTTGTTCCTCCATATGAATTTCATGTTTGCTTTTTCTATTTCTATAAAGAATTTTATTATAATTTTTATTGGAATGTCATTGGAATTGCATTAAATTTGTATAGCACCTTTGGAAGTATGGCCATTTTGATTATATTAATTCTGCCTATCCAAGAACATGGGAGATCTTTCCATCTTCTAAGGTCTTCCTCAATTTCTTTCTTTAATGTTCTGTAGTTTTCATTGTCGAGGTTTTTCACCTCTTTTGTTAGATTGATTCCCAAGTATTTTATTTTATTTGAGACTATTGTGAACAGAGTTGTTTTCCTCATTTCACTTTCAGATGATTCGTCTCTTATGTAGATAAATGCATTTGATTTATGTGTGTTTATTTTAAATCCTGCTATTGTGCTGAATTCATTAATTAGGTCTAAAAGTTTCCTGGTGGAGTTTTTTGGATCCTCTATATACAGAATCGTGTCATCAGCAAATAGTGACAGCTTGAGTTCTTCTTTTCCTATTCATATACCATTAATTTCTGTGCTCTGTCTAATTGCTCTGGCTAGCATTTCCAGCACAATGTTGAATAGAAGTGGTGACAGTGGGCATCCCTGTCTTGTTCCAGTTTTTAAAGGGAATGCTTTCAGTTTTTCTCCATTAATAATGATGTTGGCAGTAGGCTTAGCATAAATAGCCTTCACATCAATTATATATTTTCTTCAGTGAAGTGTCTGTTCAGTTCCTTAGCCCATTTATTGATTGGGTTATTTGGCTTTTTGGTGGCAAGTTTTTTGAGTTCTTTATATATATTATATATTATATATATTAATGATTTATCTGAGGTGCATGTGGTAAGGATTTTCTACCAATCTGTAAACTCTCTCTTTACATTGTTTTGCTGAAAAAAAGCTTTTTAGTTTGAGTTCATTCCATTTATTGATTCTTGATTTAACTTCTTACATTTAAGGAAGTCAGGTTCTAGGCTGACATGGTGAAGATTTGAGCCTACTTTTTCCTTCTATTAGGTGCAGGGTCTTTGTTCTGGTGCCTAAGTCTTTGATCCACAGTGAGTTGAGTTTCGTGCAGGGTTACAGATAAGGGTTTAATTTCATTTTGTTACATGTGGATTTCCATTTTTCCCAGCACCATTTGTTCAATAAGCTATATTTTCTCAGTGAATGTTTTTGGCACCTTGGTCTAGTATGAGATACCTGTATTTATGTGAGTTTGTCTGTGTCTTCTATTCTGTACCATTGGTCCATGTGTCTGTTCTGGTGCTAGTACCATGCTGTTTTTATCACTATAGCTCTGTAGTATATTTTGAGGTCTGGTATTGTGATGCTTCCTGCTTCACTTTTCTTGCACTCTGACAAGATTGTTTTCTTTAACATACTCATGACACTTTAGAGGAGGAAAACCTTTCCTTTATACTCTTAGGTTCTGTGACTGGGTCTGAGAATTGAAATGATACAAAACAATCAATAGGAGAAATTATACACATTTTATTTTATACTTTTACATGTGCAGAGGCACTTTCATAGGAAAAATGAGGCCCAAAGAAGAGGAGAAGTGGCAAGATAAAAGAAAAAGACCTATGGGTGGTAAATTCTGAGAAAGTAATTATGAAATATATGAGGGAAACTAATGAAAGACAAGGGTTATTTTAGTAGGGTTTTTAAAAACACAGATCCAGTTAAGCATTGACTCTCACTGTTTGTCTTTTTTTTTTTTTTTTTTTTTTTTTTTTTTTTT
>JAJEJO010000377.1:298459-326337 GCA_020662805.1 Glaucomys volans | reverse complement strand
TGTGGTGCTGGGGATTTGAACCCAGGGCCTTGTGCTTGCGAGGCAGGTACTCTACCAACTAAGCTATATCTCCAACCCTCACTGTTTGGTATTAAGAATGTTCTCCTCCTGGTCCAGGGAGGGCACCTTTTTCATAGGAAATGTTATGACTTGCTTTTAAATAGGAAGGAAGTCAGAGAGCCCTTTCCACATCTGCTGTTTGTCAAGTATCTTCAACTCAAAAAAATCAAATTTGCTAAAGTGGCATACCTTGGGGTGGCATGTTCTGAACCCCTTCAGCCCTCTGAACCTCTGCTCATATCTCCATCTGCATGTTTCAGTATTCTGCAATTCAGACTTCTGTGAATGAGAATCTATTTGCCAAACTTCTTCCCCAGTAAACTAGAATGTCACATAGGGCCAGGACTAGAGTAAAGCAAACAGGGCACCAGTGCACAAAATTTCAAAATACACCCAGTCAGTGGTGCAAACCCTGTGCTTGCACAACCCTGAGGGGGCACCTCCTTCAATGTTGCACTCTAGGAGCCTTACTTGCCTCACCTAATGCTTGCCCTCAGCACAGTGATGCTACCCCATGCTGAGAGCCAATCCTCTGTTTCCCAGTACCGTTAAGCAAATTTCTCCTTCCAAAGGTCATTCCTCAAATTCCAGTGCTCAGGGAAGGAAAATTACTTTTCTTTTTCACACACAGTACTCATTTTATGCTCTAGCTTTGATCTTTCTGCAAGATGATTAAAGGTAAGAGCACACATTCTATTCACCCCCACCTTTGGATCTGTCCTTCCTTACCTTGGGCTTCACCTTAGAAGGTTCCTCTCAAAATAATTAGCAGTACATTTTCCAAAATTTGAGCAATTCAGTTCTCAAAAATATCACATACAGGTTTTAAAACAGTCAGGTTCATTTTGGACAAGTGTCATTTGCTTCTAGTTCTTTTTTTTTTTCTCCCATCAGGGTTGTTTTTTTAATTTGTTCTTTTTAGTTATACATGACAGTAGAGTATATTTTGACATATTATGTATACATGGAGTATAACTTATTCTAATTAGAATCCATTCTTGTGGTTGTACATGATGTGGAGTTTCACTGGTCTGTAATTATATATGAACATAAGAAAGTTATGTCTGATTCATTCTACTGTTTCCTCCAGTTCCTACTTTTAATTGCTTGGATAAAAATCACATCCATTTCTTCAAAACAGTGATTTTTTTTTTTGGTATAAGCTATTCTAATTTCACATAAGAGGAAAATGCCTTCAATATCATTTTTTCAGGGATGTGGTTCTGCTGAGAGATGAACCTATTTACTTTTCTAAATAGGAAATTTAATTTTTCAACATAAATCTACATTTGGGTATTTTTATTGTCTTCCCCAAGAAAAATTGATAAATATTGATCTTATATTCATATAAACAAGAAGTCATTAAAAAAATGATACCTGGGCTAGGGAGATAGCTCAGTTGGTCCTGAGTGAGTTCAATCCCCAACACTGAAAAAAAAAAAAAAAAAAAAAAAAAAAAAGATACCTCCCAGAACAAAAGGAAGTTTTCCCCCAAAAGCAAGGACTTTTTTCCATTCTGGATAGCAGAAACTGTTTGCAGTACGTAAAATGAAAATTTTCTAGCACCTGCATTTTTTGTTAGGTTTAGTCTTGAGCAGGCAAGCATACCTCAGTTAAGACAAAGCATTTTATGCCATTGTACTGTATGAGATGTGGGTCAGGCTACTTATTAGTTGTTCTTCAGTCAGAACCCTACCTGGCTCTAATTACATGTGGCTAGAGGACATAGGGTGAGGTTATCACATGATACAAAACAATGTTGCTCAAGCAACATGGGCCATGGGTGGGGCTGAGAACATGGCAAGTATCTTGACAGCTTGCCCTGGTATCCATTGTCAACCCAATTAAGTCCTAAGCACACCATGGAGCTTGGTAGAGCAGTATTCTAAGAGTTGGCAGAGGGCCCCTGTCCTTCCATAAACAGGGATGCAAGAAACAACCCAAGTTCCCCGTTGACATTCCTGCTTCTACTGAGGAGCACTTTAATCAATAGAAGCTATTCTGTCAGTTGCTCAGGTCAATAAATAAATTCTGAATTCCTTTTTTCCTCATACTTCATATCCAATTCTGTTGTTTCTGCCTTTGAAATATAACTTGAGTATAACCATTTCTCATCACTACCACTTCTGTTACCCTGGTCCAACCCACTGTAACTCTTAGCTGGATTAGCTAGTAGCCTCCTCACTTATTTTCCTCTTTTTATATCCCTGTTCTCCTGCATAGTCTATTGTTATTATAGCAGCCAGAATGATTCTTTAAAAATAATTCTGATTATGTTACTCTTAAAAACAACACCCCAACCACATACCACATTTCCAATAAGTGAGACAAGGATACATTTTCAGTACATTTAGCATTGGATATAATTGGGGATTTCTTTGGCAAAAGTTTAAGTATGCTTCCTATTGCTACTGTAACAAATTACCACAAACGCAGTGGCTTAAAATTACACAAATTTATTCTCTTAACAGTTCTGGAGGTCAGAAGTCTCAAATCAAGATGTCAACCGGATTGTGTTCCTTCTGTAGGCTTCAGAGAAGAATGCATCATTTTTAGCCTCTAGAGGCTGCCTACATTCTTTGACTTGTGACCTATTCCTTAGATAATTTCAACCTCTCAATTCTGTCACATCTCCTACTAGTATTTATTGTAATCTCTTCCTTCTCATAAGGACACTTGTGATTATATTAAACTCACCTGGATAATACAAAATAATCTCCTTATTTCAAGATCTGTAATTTAATCACACTTGTAAAGTTCTGTTTGCCATAGAAGGTAGCATTCACTTGTTCTTGGGTGGATGGGGGCATTAATAAGTCCATCACAATCTCTTTTTCTCATATTGTTTACTGAAATAAATGTTGGATTATAGACGCACATGTGAAAAAAATACTGTCAAAGAATAAAAGAAATTTTATTATATAATATATAATTATAATGTTGGCAGGGAAAAGTTCTTTTAAATGAGTTTCAGAAATAAAATTGAAGTGATGACAGTGAAAATTGCAAACTAGGGAAATCCAAAGGTCTGTCCCTCCACAAAAGCAGTAAACAAACTGGCAAAAAAAACTATCAAAACCAGATTGTAAGCATTCTAAAAATTAATCTAGATTAATCTAAACTAATCTGGTTTATGGTTTCTGGATAAGTGCTTAATCAAGAAAACAAACACCTGAACCATGGTAAGACAGCTTTGTGGCATTTTGATTTTAAGACAAAAATTGTTATACAAGACAAAGAGGCACATTACATAATAATGAAAAGGACAGTTAATCAAGGATGTACAATTCCAGAGCCGGGGCTATAACTCAGTTGGTAGAGTGCTTGCCTTGCAAGCACAAGGCCCTGGGTTCAATCCCCAGCACCACATACAAGAAAAAGAATGTACAATTACAAACGTATATGCAACAACAGATCTCCAAAAATGTATGAATCAAAAACTGGCAATTGAAGGGAGAAATAGTTCAAAAATACTAGTTAGAGAATGCAACACCCCATTTCTATAATGGATAGAACAAGTAGACTAAAGATAAACAAGGAAATAGAAGACTTGAATGCTATACTATAAATACTACATTACTGTGTTAGTCAGCTTTTTTTCTCTGTGACAAATTACCTGAAAAAAACAAAGAGGGAAAGATTTATTTTTGCTCATGGTTTCAGAGGTTTCAGTCCATAGTGTCTGGTTCCATTGCTGTGGCCCTGTGGAGGCAAAGCACCTGGCAGAGAGGGTGTGGTGGAGCAGAGCTCCTCACTTCATGGTCCAGGAAAAGGGGGCAGGGAAATAAACCTGGGACAAGATAGAGTCCCAAGGGCATGCCCCCAAGAACCCATTCTGTTCAACTCCTATAGGCCCCACCTCCTATAGTTTCTATCACCTCCCAAGTCCATTTAGCTATGAATCCATCGATAGACTAATCCATTGGTGAATTGGAGCTCTCATGATCCAGTCACTTCCCAAAGCCCAACCTCTGGACATTGCTTCATTGGAACCAAGCCTTTAACACAAGAGCCTTTGGGGGACATTCCAGATCCAAACCATAACAACAGACATAACAGCACTTCAACTGACATAAGACATATTCTTCTCAAGTGTACATGGAACATTCTTGGGTATAGAACATGTTAGACTAGAAAACAGGTCTTGATAAATTTCAATAGTTTAAATCATACAAAATATCTTATCCTAGGATGAAATTAGAAGTCAATAAAAGAAGAAAATCTTGGAAGTTAACAAATATGTAGAAATTAAGGAATTCACTTTTAAAAAGGGAATGAATCAATGAAGTCACAAAAGAAATAGAAATACTGTGAGATAAATGAAAACAAAACCACATATACCCAAACTTAAAGGATGCAGCAAAAGCTGTGCTCAGAGAGAAATTTATAGATGTAAACACCTATATTAAAAAAGAAGAATCTCAAAGAAATATCCCAAACTCCCACCTTTAGAAGCTAGGAAAAAAAAAAAAAAAGCCAACTTAGAGTAACTAGAAGGAAGGAAACAATGAAGATAGAAAATAGGAAAGGAATAAGAATGCTTATTCCAGTGAAGCCTAAAATTTGTTCTTTGAAAAGATTGACAAAATTGCTAAATCTTTAGCTAGAGTATCCAAGAAAAAAGGTGCCAACGTCCTGCCTTAGCAGGGGTCGTGGTACAGCTTGGTGGGGGGAAGGCATCGGTAACAAGAGTAAAGTGACACAGACTCGAAGATCTGAGGCTTAGTTTTAACTTTACTGTTACATGGCTAAATTCTAAGTCCAACTACTGTTTCACACACGATCTATATATATCTATACATTCAACTTGAGTACATTCTTTTGAGGTTACGTAGAAGGGGAGGTGATAAAGCTCTAAGGGAATGTGATGGACATAAGTATAATCAAAACAAATCAAGTTCTCCTACTTTTCTAAACAAAACATCACTAAATCATTAACTGGTTCTTGTTTTCATCTTACTAGGAACGATAAAAGTTGAGGCCATCCTCATAAACTATATAGGCTTTGACATGTCATGGTTTAAGGTTATGTCAAGGATAACAGCTGTACTTTAGACATCTCTGGGAGGCTGATATGCAGCATAAATACCTTTTGACCTGTCTATAGTATATAAAGTGGAACTTCCTTTTGTTAATAGTTAATTGACACCCAAGATACAGCTTCCCATCAATCTTCTATGCAATCCACTGTGGTCCCTGAACTGTGAAAAAGTTTCACTAAGAGAGGGACACATTCTGGTTTGGGCTAAAGCAGACAGGCAGTCTGGCTGCTTTAAGCTAACTGAGAGCAGTGGACAATAAATCTTGTTGATCTGACCCACAACATTTTTTCTGTTTGCTTAAGGTACTAGTAATATGAAATCAATTAAGGCTTGAGTGGTGTTATTTTTATGTTCCAAATCACTTAATGTCTGATTATCTACTGAAATCTTTACCGATAACAATAAGAAATAACATGAAAACAAGAAAGAGCATGCCACGTCCACATTTCCCAGAAGATTAGACCATGCAACAATCTTCATTATTCCCAGTGGAACCTGTCAAGCATGGAGGGGAATAGTGGTGGGCGTGGCAAAAGGGGAACGATTACTAAAATCAGAAATGACAATGAGAATATTACCACCAATCTTACATAAATACAAAGGTTTATAAGAGAATATTGTGAACAATTGTACACCAATGAAATTGGATAACTTTAATGAAGTAAATAAATTTCTAGAAACACACAAACTACTAAAATGAACTGAAAAAGAAGTAAAAAAACATCTGAATAGGCCTATAGCAAGTTAAGAAATTGAATTAGTTGTTTAAAATTTCCAAGATAGAAAAGCCCTAGAGCAGATGGCTTCCCTGACTAATTTTATCTAACACTGAAAGAATTAATGCCAACACTTTTAAACTCTTCCCCCAAATGGAGGAGTATATAGTAATTCCTAATTCATTCTGTGAGGTTGTTATTACCCCATGCTAAAGGCAGACAAAGGAATCATAATTAAACTACAGATCAATATCATGTATAGATACAAAATTCCTTAACAAAATATTAACAAATCAAGTCCAGTAGCATGTTAAAAGGATTATACATAATGACCAAGTGGAATTTATTCCATAAATATAGTGGTAGTTCAAAATATAAAAATTAGTCAATGTAACATACCATATTATTAGAGAAAAGAAATTACATGATCATCTCAATTGGTACAGAAGGCATTTGATAAGATGCAACACCCTTTCATGATTAAAAAAAACTTCTACGAACTAAGAATGGAAAATTATTTTCTCAACTTGATAAACATATCTATAAAAAGATCACAACTAATATTAAATTTAAGTATTTTCCCCTACAATCAGGAAATAAGACAAGAATGTTCACTCTTATCACTTCTTTTCAACATTGTACTAAAAGGTATAGTCAGAGAAATTAGATAAGGAAAAAGCATAAAGCCATTCAAGTTAGGAAGAAAGAAAATTATCTCTATTAATAGATGACAATTTTATTTATTTATTTATTTTACTTATTTATTTTGGGGAGGTACAGGGATTGAACTCAGGGGCACTCGACCACTGAACCACATCCCCAGTCCTATTTTGTATTTTATTTAGAGACAGGGTCTCATTGAATTGCTTACCACTTCACTTTTGCTGAGGCTGGCTTTGAACACTCGATCCTCCTGCCTCAGCCTCCAGGGCCGCTGGGATCACAGGTGTGCACCACCATGCCTGGTTGATGACATGATTTTATATGTAGAATATCCTAAAGAATTTATGAAACAAAAACCTATTAGAGTTAATAAAACTATTAGCTGATAAGCTAATAATCAGCAATGTTGCCAGACACATGACAAGCATACTAAAATCAGTTGCATTTTTATAGCCTAGCAATGAACAGTCTGAAAGTGCAGTTAAGAAAACAATTCTGGTTAGTATTATTGAAGATAATAAACTACTTGGGATAAATTTAATTCAGGGTATATAAGACATTAAAAATTACAAACGTTGCTGAAAGAAAGACTAGAATAAATAAAAAGCATTCCATGTTCATGGATTGTGTTTTGGTCAGCTTTTCCATTGCCATTTCCTTAGAGGAGGAAAAGTTTATTTGGGCACTTGGTTTCAGAGGTCTTAGTCCATAGATGACTGACTCCATTACTTTGGACTCAAGACAATGAAGCAGTACATCATGGGGGAAATGCCTATCAGAGGAAAAATGACTCAGTTCATGGCAGGGTCAGGAAGCAGACAGAGGGAGACAGAGATAGAGAGAGGGGAAGGGGCCATAAGAAAAAAAAACCCTTTCAGGGCATACCCCAGGACCTACCTCCTCTAGTCATGCTTCACCTTCCTTTAGATACTACCCAGTGAGTCCATTCAAACTAGGATGGACTGATCAGGTTACAGCTTTCATAATCTAATCATTTACCTCTGGATATTTTGTATTAACAGGAGCATTTGTGGACACCTCATATCCAAACCATAGCAACTTGATCTTAAGATGAAAATATTCTCCAAATTGGTCTACACATTCAATGCAATACCTATCAAAATTTCAAAATTCCATTTTGAAGAAATGGACAAACTGATACTAAAATTCATATGGAATAGCAAGGGATCCAGAATAGTGAAAACACTATTAAAAAATAATAGAGTTGGAGGACTCACAATTCCAAGCTCCAAAACTTACCACTACAAGAACCAGCAATTCCACTTCTTGTGTATGTAAAAAGAATTGAAAACAAAATTTTTAGGAAAAAAATTTGTATAGGAATGTTTGTAGCAGCATTATTCATAATATCCAAAAAGGAGGAAAAACTCAAATGCCCATGACTAATGAATGAAGAAACAAAGTGTGGTGTTTTTGTTTAGTGGGTATTTTTCAGCAAAAAGGCAATGAGGTATACATACTTAACATGGATGAACATTTAATACATTGTTCTAAGTGAAAGAAATCAGATACAAAAGGCCACATATTATTTTATTCCATTTGTTTTAAATGCCAATATGGGCAAATTCATAGAAATATAAGCAGATGAGGGGTTTCCAGTGGCTGGGCTGGGGGTTAAAGTGAAACACGGAGTGAATGCTTAATTGATATTGGTTTTCTTATTTGGGTGATGAGAAAGTTCCAGAATCAAGTATATGATGGTGGTTGAACAATGGTGTGAATGTACTACAATCACTGAATTGAGTACTTTAAATGGTGAAATTTCTGTTATATGAGTTTATCTCAATTAAAAAAAAAAACAAATGTTATAAATTGACTTTACATGTCAAACTTCTTTACAGGGGTTAGGGTGGGGGAAACTATTAGTGAGAACACCACCACTGTCTTAAAAAAGAAAAGGGTAAATGATATAAACAGACAATTCATAAAATATAAATAGCCCATAAAAATATGAAGAGACTGAATCTCACTAATAAACAGAAGTATGCACATTTTCTCAGTGAGACAGCAATTTAACTCAGTAGATTTGCAAAATTTAAAGAATTTGAAAATAGGAAAGGTAGCTAAGGGGAGGAAAAAGAACTCATCTTAAACACTGCTAACAGTTTAAACTGCAGTCATTTTGGAGGTTAATTTGGCAGTTAAGTATTAAAATTTTAAAACATACACACCCTGTGACTCAGCAGGTCTAGTTTCATATTTAACAAAAGAAATAGCATGCAGGTACACAAAGAATTAAATACAGTTTCAGTTTTGCTTGTAAATGCAAAGATAAGAAGTAAGCTAAGGCTTGTGGAAAAATATATATGGTACTTCAGGTCATGATACTATGTAATCTTTAAAATGAATAATGTTAATGTGGAAAGAAATGAATGAAACAAGTTTCAGAATATTATTCACTGATATAAACTCTAAACTAAACCACAAAAGCACTTTGTTTCTCATGGGAACATATGTATGAATGTGTACAAATGCAGAAGAAAAGTTTGGAAGGTCAAAAAAATGAGTAATAACAGGTCAGGAGTGGTGGCATATACCTGTAGTCACTGCCACCTGCAAGGCTAAAGCAGGAGGATCTCAAGTTCGAAGCCAGCCTGGGCAAGTTAGCAAGACCCTGTCTCAAAATTTTTTGAAAAGGGGCTGTAGATATAGCTCAGTGGTAGAGGGTTTAATACCCAGTACTACAAAAAAAAAAAAAAAGAAAAGAAAAAAAAAAAAAAGAAAAAGCCATCAGTGGTTACCTCTGCTAGAAGGAGACGAGAGTATGTAGATTGCTGATGGTAATCTCAAAGGGGATTTTGGACCTTATCTGAAATCTTTCTTTCATGGAGTGATGATATTAATGATAAAACAAGAATGATAATAAAACAAGAAAAAAGTAAATTCATAGTCCAAGTTTTAAAAAGTAGGGCTGGGATCGTGGCTCAGTGGTGGAGCACTTGCCTTGTACATGTGGGGCACTGGGTTCAGTCCACAGCACCATACAAAATGAATGAATGAGATAAAGGTATTGTGTCCATTTACAACTAAAAAAAATAAAAAGTAAATTTTATTTTAACTCTAAAGAGAATTCTGAATTGCTTAATATCACTGGGTTGAAAAAAAGCTTTGATTGTATTTTTGTCTTCCTAAGAGGAGGAGGGAGGGGATGGAGGGAGTAGGATAAACACATTTAATTTCTGATTTTTTATTTTACTCTGCCAAAATGAAAGTCAGATGAGTATCAGGCAATTTTTAAAGATGCCTCAAATGGATTATTTAATCCTACTAAGAACTCATTAGAAAAGCTTCTTCCAAACATCTGAAACCTAAAAATTTAGGACTTCAAGTTTAGTGGCAGAGCACTTGCCTAGTATGTGCAAGACCCTTTGGTAGATCCCCGGTACTGAGAAAACAAAAATTAAAACAAAACAAAATGGTAAACCTGAAAGTTTGTTAGCAAGGAATAATCTCTCCCGGAACATTTGAATTGGTTATCAAGATCTCTTAGATAGTATTCATCCCTTAGACAGGGATGCCATGAAGGGCTGCTGTTGCTGAATGTAATTATTCTGTGCAATAGACTACAACAGTTGGGGAAGGGTAAATTTAAAAACAGAAAGGAAATTGCAAAATATGGAGGTAGGGCCATATTAGAACAACAATTGTGACTTAATGCAAAGACCCCAGGATCTGGGGACAGTTATCTAGGCTTAATTTTGACATTGTCACTTTCTAGTTGTGTGAGTTAGGCAAACCACTTAACTGATTTGGAAATGAGATTGACAATATCTACGTTGCTTACCTCACTGATTTGCTGAAAAAAGGCAACAAAACAGCACAAGAAAGATCAAAATAATTGAAAAGAGTTTGAAAGGAGAGTAAATAATGTGAAATGTTAAATCCTCAGAGTAGGAGGTCAATGAGGAGCTCCCAAAAAACATGAAATAAACTCCACAGAAACTTATTTTAGAGCAAGAATAGCTTCATTCTTTATCTTCTGCATAGTAACGGCTACCTCCCTGGGATTATGGTCCTATTCCCCCAAAACATTTTGGGAAATGTCTGGGATCATGAACTAAATCATTTCTATCAATACAGCCAGGCATGTCTTACAGGTTCATTGACATAACTAAAATATATCAGTCTCTTCCAAGCTTCCAAACATATGGTTTGAGAATTATGTGCACATGTGAGGCAGTACAATGAAATAATTAAGATGGGGGCTCTTGGGTAAGATTGACTTGCTTTAAAGTTAAGCTGCACATCGTAATAGGTATGTAAACTTGGAAAGATTACTTAACTTCTCCATGCTTCAGTAAAATTGATTTAGAAAATTGCCTACTGCGTAGAATTGTTATGCAGTAAAATAAGAAAACAATTATAAGTTTCTTAGAACAGTATCTAGCACATATTAAGCACTCAATATGTGTTAGCTCCTCATTAATCTATTAGTATCTATCTTTCTGAAACTAAATGAGTCCTTTTCTGAATCTGGATGGGGGAAATTTATTCCTCATCTCTTACAGATGAACACACAGCTGGGCTTTCATTTTTCTTAAATAAAAGAGAACATCCAGATGCCCCACCCTCACTTGGTCTGATTTTTCAATATCTGTAAATTCATTTATTCTTAGATCCCCTCCAAATAAATCAAAGAATACCCATTTCACCAGCAAAGCTTCAATCCCAGGTCTAGTCATAGCAAAACTCAGTTGTAATTATATTCCCATAAAATGATGATAATGACCATGATCACAGCCATCATTTATTAGATACAATTATGAATAACATTTACCATATTCTAGGCACAGTTCTAATGCTTTACATGTATGGTTTCTTGTGGTCATAAAAATGATACGATGCCGGGTGCGGTGGCACACACCTGTAATCCCAGCAGCTTGGGAGGCTGAGGCAGGAGGATTGCAAGTTCAAAGCCAGTCTCAGAAACTTAGTGAGGCCCTAAGCAACTCAGTGAGATCCTGTCTCTAAATAAAATACAAAATAGGGCTGGGATGTGGCTCAGTGGTGGAGTGCTCCTGGGTTTAATCCCCAGTACCAAAAAAAACAAAACAAAACAAAAAACCGTACTATAAGGAAGCTGAGGTAGGGAGGTTAAAATAATTTGTCTGAGACTATATGTTATTAGATGATAGAAACTAAACTGCTATACTGCACTCTCCTCAATCTAGGTTTCCTTTGCAATACTGTTGAGTCTTTTAAAAATCAAATAAAAAGCAAAATTCACAGAAAGTACCAAGTTCAAAGTTCTTTTGCTTGAGCATTCCATTGCTGGTGAGAGTGTACATTGGTATAACTATTTTAGAAAACAACTTGGTATTATCTACTAAAGGCTTATAAATACCCTACTGATACTGCCGATTACCTTGATGAGTCCTGCTTCTTCAGATGTTGAAGTGTAACACCAGAGAAGCTTGCTGAGGCAAGCATAGAATACAAAGTAAGAAGCTTTATTTTAAAAAAAAAGTAGAACAGATTTCTCCTGGGTGGAAGAAGGGGACCCAAAAGTGGAATTCCTGGGATGAACAAATCTTGCCCTTTTCTATAGGTTTTGTACTCCCCTTCCTTCCCCCTTATCTCTTTCCTTCCTGACTGCATGATTAGGCCCAGGGGATGCTGGTGAGATGGCAAAAAGGTGAGAAACAGATGGGGGGCGGGAGTC
This sequence comes from Glaucomys volans, assembly GCA_020662805.1. Classification (NCBI taxonomy): domain Eukaryota; kingdom Metazoa; phylum Chordata; class Mammalia; order Rodentia; family Sciuridae; genus Glaucomys; species Glaucomys volans. The sequence continues at coordinate 314,173 of JAJEJO010000377.1, read as the reverse complement.
AATGGAGTGATTTAGGTAGGTAGGGGTCCAGGGGGCATTAATTAGCAACTCCTTGCCTGCATACTTTTAAAAAAGGATGGTAAGGGCAGGTAAATTTGGTAATTCAATGGGCTCCAGAAGTCTTTGACATTCCATTCTCCCAGGGGTGGTCTCCAACTTTTCAGACACAGATGGCCTTCATTTTCTTGATTAGACCAATTCCCTATTCTACACTAACTGCCTGCTCTCAATTCTGGCTTCACTACCACCCAGTATATTAGTCAGCTTTCCTTCACCATAATAATATGTCAAGGATAATTAACATAAAAAGAATAGGTTATTTTGTCTCATGGTTTTAAAGTTTCCAGCCTGTGATCAAGTGGGGCCATTGCTTTTAGGCCTTTGTTGGAGGATCAAGGTGGCAATAGTCGGGAGATGTGGCACAGCTAACTGCTCACCTTGTGGCCAGAAAGCCAAATAGAAAGGGAAAAGGGCTGGGTTCCCATAATGACTTAAGAACCTCCCCCAGAAGACCCCACCTGATAAACTTTCCACCGTCTCCTAATAGTACCACCCTGGGGATCAAGTCTTTAACATATGGGACTTTCAGGGACATTCAACATCCAAACTGTAGCACCCAGCAGTTCCATTCCATTCCTAGGTGTGATCCTTAGAGGAGCATTCTCAAACCTTTTTGTCTCAGGGCCCTACTTTACTCTTCAAGATCCCAGTGAGCTTTTATTTAGGAAGGTCATATCTATTAGCATTTTCTGTCTTAGAAACTATAACCAAGGCATCTTAGGAATATTTGCTTTTAATTCAATTAAAATCAATAATAATAATCACACTACATATGACAGAAATAATTTTTTATGATGAATGGCTCTATTTTTCAACAAAAACTAGTGACAAGAGTGTCACTTTTATGAAGCCCTTTAATATTTGACTCACTAGAGGACAGCTGGTTTTTCCTCTGCTTCTGCAGTCAGCTTATTTGGTTAAAGTGTTTGAAGAGACAATTTCACACGATGTATAGCTAGAAAGGAAGGATTTTGAGCACTTCCAGAAAGGACCTCAGAGACTCATGCAGATATTGTCACAACATCATTACACTTTAGGAATTGCTGCTCCAGAGAAATCTGTACACATGGGCACCAGGATACTGAGATAAACTTGTTGGTATTAGCATAGCATGTACTAGTGACTTTTGGAAAGTACCCAAATTTAAGACAAATCATAGAATGAAAAAAGTCATAGATAAATGCTGTGAAATCCCAACCTATTATATAGTCTTGAAACCTAAGGGAGGCCCTTACTCTCCTTATTGTGTAAGAAAGCACAGGGAGGGCTGGGGATATAGCTCAGTTGGTAGAGTGATTGCTTCTCATGCACAAGGTCCTGAGTTCAGTCCCCAGCACCACAAACACAAAAAGCACAGAATATTTGACACTTATTGGAAAATGAGAGTAAAATCAAATGACATATTGATCAAAATAGTCAATGTGAAAAATTGATTAATACTTTGAGAAAAGGTAATTACTTCACTGTTATCTGAGTAAGCAAAAGATTATGAGATTTCTTTCTCTTTTTAAGGCCTCTTTACCTTTTCAGGTTGAAACGTTACTTTTAAAATTAATACTATTAAAGAGAGTACTTACATTTTCTAATTACACAGGAAAGATTAGGAAAAGAAAAAAATTCCACTTACTTTCACAAAGACATATAATTAGTTGTTTTAAAGTCATAAGCTATAATGACATGTATTGTTCAGTTCTCCATGTGAACATATTAACCACAAAGAATCAAGCAAATAACAAATTATCTCTAAAAATATAAAACCTAAAAGTCATACAATTTATCAGTAAAATCAATGATGTCCACTCATAAAAATTACTTTGGCAACTGTCTGTATTTCTGAAAGGAAATCTGTAACACAGATACTGTGAGACTTTGGTATTCCAAACTTGGACTACATTTCAGGCAGCTTATCTTTACCTATTACACATATTTCCTGTTTGTCCTCATTTGTTCTTGTGGTTTGGATATGGTCTTAGTATGTCTCTTCTAGGGTTCATGTCCTAGAAACTTGGTTCCCAGTATGCCAGTGTTATGTAGTAGAAACAATAAGAGGTGGGGCCTAGTGAAAGGTAATTAGGTAATTAGGATTGCTGCTGTCTGAAGGGGTTAAGGTAATTTTCATGGAACCCTGAGTTAGTTCCTCCCAAGAGGATTTGTTGTGCAAGAGCAAGACTGTCCCCTCCCCCATCTCTCTTGGCTTCCTGTCTTACCATGGGATCTTTCTCCCTCACACTGTGCTAGACAGTGTTCCATTATTATAACAAAATACCTGAAATAATAAGCTTAAAGAGGGAAAAGACTTACTTTGGCTCACAGTTTCAGAAGTTCAATCCATGGTTAGTTGGTCCTGTTGCTTTGGGCCTGTGGAGAGGCAGCATATCATGGTGGGGAGCACAGGATGGAGCAACCTGCTTACACATGGTGACTGGGAAGTAGAGAAAGAGATGACAGTCCTAATATCCCCTTACAGAGTATACACCCAGTGTTTTCACTTTCTCCAACTAAGCCCTACTTCTTAAAGTTTTCACCACCTCCAAATAGTGCCATATGCTGGGGACCAAGCCTTTAATACACAGACCTTTGGGGTACATTTACACAAACCATAGCAGACACCTTGCCTCATAGGAGTTTATTTTCCTGGGATATCTGCCACAGAGTCACTCAAGGCCAGTTTATGTTTTTCCAAGTGTGAGTGACAGCTTGTGTTTCCAGGTGATGTACCAAATAGCTACAAGGAGAGAGCACCAAGATAAGCAAAATTTATCAATGATACTCTTGGGATAAGAAGCAGATTTAGTTTGCCTTAAGTAATGTTGGGTGTGCAGGTTTATTGCTGTTTGCTTTAAGGTTTGTTTCTTGCTTCATGCTGTAGGAAGTGCTGTGTTTGAGATTCACTTAAAAACTGACTTTTGGGTAGGTTCAACAAGTGTAGACATCAGGAGAAAACTGGAATTCAAAGAATGAGGGGGAAAGGTTGGGGATTTCTTTTTGTCTAACTGTACCTCAGGAAGTGTCCATGGTTCCAATTCCCAAGGATTGTTTCTCTCTCTGTGGTCTGAGTTCTCTCAAGGCAATGTTTTGGGGCCTTGTAACACCACTTCCTTCCTTCATCATCCAGCCCTAGACATAATAAGTAGGAAATACCTGCTACTGCTAATCTCTAATTTTAGGTATATATCCCATTTGGCTTCTCGGTGCTTCCATCACCTATTAAATTAATTCTTTTTGTTAAGGAGCCAAGTGTACTTGAATTTATATTTAGCAGCTGATTTTGTGTGTGTGTGTGTGTGTATATATATATGTATGTATATTTTCTTTTAAATAGGGTAATGATGTTTGTCTCATTCCATCATCTTTCCTTCCCCCTGCCCCCACCCCTCCCCTCATTTTCCTCTACACAATTCAAAGTTCCTCCATTCTTCCCTTATCCCCTCCCCCATCCCATTATGTATCAACATCCACTTATCAGAGAAAACATTCAGCCTTTGGTTTTTGGGGATTGGCTTATTTCACTTAACTTAATAGTCTCTAACTCCATCCATTTACCTGCAAATGCCATAATTTTATTCTTCTTTATGACTGATTTATATTCCATTGTGTATATATACCACAGTTTCTTTATCCATTCATCTATTGAAGGGCATCTAGGTTGGGTGCACAATCTAGCTATTGTGAATTGAGCTACGATAAGCATTGATATGGCTGTGTCACTGTAGTATGCCAATTTTAAGTCCTTTGGGTATAAACCAAGGAGTGGGATAGCTGGGTCAAATGGTGTGTCCATCCCAAGTTTTCTGAGGAATCTCCACACTGCTTTCCAAAGTGGATGCACCAATCTGCAGTTCCACCATATGTATGGCGTTCCATATATATTCTGTATGCGTGTACCTTTTTCCCCACATCCTTGCCAACATTTACTATTGCTTGTATTCTTGATAATTGCCATTCTGACTGGAGTGAAATGAAATCTTAGAGCCGTTTTGATTTGCATTTCTCTAATTGCTAGAGATGATGAACATTTTTTCATGTGTTTGTTGATGGATTGTATTTCTTCTTCTGTGAAGTGTCTTTTCAGTTAGCCCATTTATTGTTTGGGTTATTTGGATTTTTTGGTGTTAAGTTTTTTGAGTTCCTTATAAATTCTGGAAATTAGTGCTCTATCTGAGGTGCATGTGGTAAAGATGTTTTTCCCATTCTGTAGACTCTCTCTTCACATTATATATTGTTTCCTTTGCTGAGAAGAAGCTTTTTAGTTTGAATTCATCCCATTTTTTGATTCTTAATTTTACTTCTTGCACTTTAGGAGTCTTGTTAAGGAAGTCTGGTCCTAAGCTAATATGAGGAAGATTTGGGGCTACTTGTTTTTCTATTAAGTGCAGGGTCCCTGTTCTAGTCCCTGTCTTTGATCCACTTTGAGTTGGTTTTTGTGCAAGGTGAGAGATAAAGATTAATTTCATTTTGTTACATATGGATTTCCAGTTTTCCCAGGACCATTTGTTGAAGAGGCTATCTGTTCTCCATTGTTTGGTTTTGGCACTTTTGTCTAGGATGAGATAACTGTATTTGTATTGGTTTGTCCCTTTGTCTTCTGTTTTGAACCATTGGTCTACATGTCTATTTTGGTGCAAATACCGTACCATTTTTGTTACTATTGCTCTGTAGTAGTTTAAATTCTGGTATTGTGATGTCTCCCACTTCACTCTTCTTGCTAAGGATTGCCTTGGCTATTCTGGCTCTCTTATTTTTTCAAATAAATTTCATGATTGCTTTTTCTAGTTCTATAAAGAATGTCATTGGGATTTTAATTGGAATTGCATTGAATCTGTATAACACTTTTGGTAGTATGGTAATTTTGACAATATTAATTCTGCCTATACAAGAGCATGGGAAATCTTTCCATCTTCTAGGTTTTCTTTAATTTCTTTCTTTAGTGTTCTATAGTTTTCATTGTAGAGGTCTTTCACCTCTTTTGTCAGATTGATTCCCAAGTATTTTATTTTTTTTGAGGCTATTGTGAATGGGGTATTTTCCTAATTTCTCTTGCAGTGGATTCATCACTTATGTATAGAAATGCATTTGATTTATGGGTATTGATTTCATATCCTGATATTTTTCTGAATTCACTTATGAGTTCTAGAAGTTTTCTGGTGGATTTTTTGTATCTTCTAAATATAGAATCATGTCATTGACAAATAGTGATAGTTTGAGTTCTTCTCTTCCTATTCGTATCCCTTTAATTTCCTTTGTCTGTCTGGTTGCTCTGGCTAGAGTTTCAAGGATAATGTTGAATAGAACTGGTGAAAGAGGGCATCCCTGTCTTGTTCTAGTTTTTAAAGGTAATGCTTTCAATATTTTTCCATTTAGAATGATGTTGGCCATGAGCTTATTAGCATAGATAGCTTTTACAATGTTGAGGTATATTCCTACTATCCCTATTTTTTCTAGTGTTTTGAACATGAAGAGGTGCTGTATTTTGTCAAATGCTTTCTCTACATCTATTGAGATAATTGTATGATTCTTATCTTCAATTCTATTGATGTGATATGTTACCTTTATTGACTTCCAGATGTTGAACCCCACTTAATCATGGTACACTATCTTTTAAATATGTTTTTGTATGCAATTTGCCAGAATTTTGTTAAGAATTTTTGCATCTATATTCATCTGGGATATTGGTCTGAAGTTTTCTTTCCTTAATGTGTCTTTGTCTAGTTTTGGTATCAGGTGATACTAGCCTCATAGAATGAGTTTGGAAGTGTTCCCTCCTTTTCTATTTCTTGGATTACTTTGAGGAGTATTGGTATTAGTTCTTCTTTGAAGGTCTTGTAGAACTTGGCTGAGAATCCATCTTGTCCCAGAATTTTCATGGTTGATGATGTCATCTTCTATATCATTGCTTAAAATCGATCTGCTTAAATTATGTATGTCCTCCTGATTTAGTTTTGGTCAATCGTATGTATCTAGAAATTTATTGATGACTTTGAGATTTTCTATTTTGTTGGAGTATAGATTTTCAAAATAGCTTCTAATTATGTTTTGTATTTCAGTAGTGTCTGTCATGATATTTCCTTTTTCATCATAAATTTTAGTAATTGGAATTTTCTCCTTCATTAGTGTGGCTAAGGGTTTATCAATTTTGTTTATTTTTTCAAAGAACCAACTTTTTATTTTGTCAATTTTTTCAATTATTTCTTTTCTTTCAATTTCATTGATTTCAGCTCTGATTTTAATTATTTCCTGTCTTCTAGTACTTTTGGTGTTGATCTGTTCTTCTTTATCTAGGGCTTTGGAATGTAATGTTAGGTATTTTTTTCTTTAGACTTTTTATTCTTTTATTGATTGAGCTCAATGCAATGGATTTCCCCCCCAGTACTGCTATCGTAGTGTCCTAGAGATTTTGATATGTTATATCGGTGTTCTCATTTACCTCTAAGAATTTTTCTATCTCCTCCCTGATGTCTTCTGCTCTCCATGCATCATTAAATAACGTATTATTTAGTCTCCAGATGTTGGAGTAGTTTCTATTTTTTTTTTATCATTGGTTTCTAATTTCATTCCATTATGATCTGATAGAATGCAAGGTAGTATCTCTATTTTTTTTTTTTTTTTGTATTTGCAAAGAATTGCTTTGTGGTGTAACATATGGTATGTTTTAGAGAAGGAGCCATGTGCTGCTGAGAAAAAAGTGTATTCACTCTGGATGGAATGGATGGAATATTCTATATGTGTCTGTTAAGTCTAAATTATTGATTGTATTATTGAGTTCTTTGTTCAGTTTTTGTTTGGAAGATCTATCCAGTGGTGAGAGAGGTGTGTTAAATTCACCCACTATTATTGTGTTGTGGTCTATTTGATTCTTGAAATTGAGAAGGGTTTGTTTGATGTAAGTAGATGCTCCATTGTTTGGGGCATATTTATTTACAATTGTTCTGTCTTGTTGATTTATGGTTCCCTTAAGCAGTATGAAATGTGCTTCCTTATCCCTTCTAACTTTGGCTTGAAGTTCACTTTATGTGATACAAGGATGGAAACTCCTGCTTTTTTTACTGAGTCTGTGTGTGTTATGTTTTTTCCCATCCTTCCACCTTTAGTTGTGGATGTCTTTTCCTATTAAATGAGTCTCTTGAAGGCAGCATATTATTGATTTTTTAAAAATATAATCTTCCAGTCTATGTCTTTTGATTGATGAGTTTAGGCCATTAACATTCAGGGTTATTATTGAGATATGATTTGTATTCCTGATTATTTTGGTTTATTTTTGGCTTTTAACTTGACTTGGTTTCTCCTTTGATTGGCTTTTCCTTTAGTGTAGTTCCTCTTTTTGCTGAATTTCATTGTTGTTTTTCATTTCCTCCTCATGGAATATTTTGTTCTGTAGTGCAGGCCTTCTATTTGTAAATTTTTTTTACCTTTTGTTTATCATGGAAGTTTTTATTTCATCATCAAATCTGAAGGTTAGTTTTGCTGGATATAAGATTCTTCATTGGCATCCATGTTCTTTCAGAGCTTGGTATATATTGTTCCAGGTCTTCCTAGCTTTTAGGGTCTGGGCTGAGAAATCTGCTGATATCTGTATTGGTTTCCCCCATATGTAATCTGATACTTTTCTCTTACGCCCTTTAAAATTCTGTCTTTATTTTGTGTGTTGGGCATTTTCATTATAATGTGGCTTGATGTGGATCTGTTGTCATGTTGCATATTTGATGTCCTTTAAGCCTCTTGTATTTGATTTTCCATTTTATTCTTCAGGTGTGGGAAATTTTCTGATATTTTTTCATTGACTAGATTGTTCATTCCTTTGGTTTGTATCTGTGCCTTCCTCTATCCCTATAATTCTTAAATTTGGTCTTTTCATGTTATCCCTTAATTCTTGAAGGTTCTGTTCATGATTTCTTACCATCCTCTCTGTGCAGTCAACTTTATTTTCAAGATAAATATTTTGTCTTCATTGTCTGAGGTTCTGTCTTCCAAGTGATCTAGTCTGTTGGTGATGCTTTCTATTGAGTTTTTAATTTGATTTATTCTTTTCTTCATTTCAAGGATTTCTCTGTTTTTTTTTTCAGAATCTCTCTTTATTAAAATAATCTTTTGCTTCCTGCATTTGCTCTTCTTTCTATTGACATGCTCTTTTGTGCCTGCATTTGCTCTGTTATATCATCCTTTACTTCACAGATCATTTTAATTATGTACATTCTGAACTCCTTTTATGACATTTCTTCTAGTGTGCTATGAATGGATTCTATTAATCCAGCATCTTGGTTTGTTTGGGGTGCTTTCTTCCCTTATTTTTTCATGTTGTTCGTGTATCATTCCCCCTAGCAGTGCAGAGCTGAGGTATTACACTTTTCACCCTATAGATTTATATTGTCCCTGCAGGTGTCCAATACCTTGCCTTTAAGGGAGAGATGAATATTAACAGCACCCAATGCAAACAATATGCAACCTTAAACTAAATAGCCCCTATTAAGACATTAACAGTATTGTTGTAATAAACAGAGATGATGTGCTTGTTGGCTACAGCATAAACAATAGGTTTGCAATAAGGTCTACAATTTCTAATGGTGAACAAAGAGGATGGGGGGAGGGGTGTAAGATGTGTTAATGAGGTAAGACGTGAGAATATAGAAGTACTAGATCATAGAAAGTGTGAAAGTGGATTCAAAAGAAGTTGGTTGTTAGCATGAGAAAAGGGAGAAAGGCTCTCTGAGGAAACAGATAAATAAGAGAAAAATAGAGCAAGAAAAAATATCTACAACAAAACTGTAACATACTATTCAAACCTCCCAGTCTTCAGTAGCCTGATGTATGAAAGATACTTGATTTCAAAGATAATTGGGATGTGAGAGAGGGCAATGAAAAAAGAAAAAAAGAAAAAAAATGGAGAAAAGAAAAAGAGAACAGTCTTGAAGGAGAATTGAACAACTGTTTCTGTTGTGTTCAATATCTTCTCTACCTCTCTTCTCTTTGATAGGCAGGGTTGTCTGGAGTTTGTTGGTAACTCCACCCTCAGGATGATGACAGTTACTAAGGTGGGAGAATTAGACTTGGATGCAGGACTCCTGGAGGCAGGGTATAGCAATTACCAGTCTCTCTGGAACTGCACTCCAGGACTCTCCTTTGGGGTCCATTCGTGTAACACAGGAGCCTGATCTTAGCCCCTTCCCTCACTTGTGGACCCCACATTTTCTGATCTATAATTTAGTCTCTAAATTGTGTCTCTCCTGCACCCCCCTTTTGATTTCCCAAATAGGAACTTCTCTCCCTGGAGGTCTAAGGGCTGAGCGCTGGGACTTGGTGGCCTGTCTCAGAAAGCTGTTCTATATTGGGCAAATCAGGACCAGATGTTGAAAGCTGTGGGTCAGCCACATAGCTGCAGGCACTGGGCTGGTTGATGGTTAGGGGATGATTGGGAGACTGGGGATTGAGGAACCAGAGGACCCTGTTGATTGCCAAACTAGTGAGACCACGTGCTTGGTGGAATTGACTAGACAGATGTTGGGTCTCAACAAGTACTCCCAAGTGTCTCTGGGATCCTGGTGGGTGCTGGGCTGGTTGGCTGAATGAGTCAGGATCAAGATGCCCTCATGCCCTTTTCCCACATACCAACCCCTTGCAAGGTTCTTTTGTGCCTCTTCAGGCAGGTGGTGGCTATTTAGCACACTTAGCAGGGATAGCTCAGATGCAACCAAGCCTGCCAAGGCACTTGGTAATGATATTTCAGGTTCTGGTTGTTATCCCTTGATGTAAGAGGCCATGTCCCAAGTTGGTAACAGCAGCAGTGGTTAACCTGTCTGACCTTGGCCAGAGCTACTAGTCTCTGGCCAGTGTTCTCAGATGGAAGCCGTCCCAACTAAAGATGGCAGCAGCAGTGGTGGTGATAATCCAAGATGGCAACAGAGGCATCCAACAGTGGCGTTGATAGGTGGGAAGCTGCAGGGAAGCACATCTGCAGGGGGGCTCGGTGGGCCTGCACTGGAGATCTGCCTATATCCATTAAAGAAATTGATTCATAATTTTAAACCTTTCTAAATGTCTTCACTAGTGAATTCCTTCAAATATTTAAAGAAGAAATTATATTAATTCCACACAAATATTTACAGGGAATGGAAAAGGAGGAGACTATTCCAATTTATTTTGTGAATATATGATTACTTTAATACCAAAACATATCAAAGATATTACAAGAAAGAAAATTACAGATAACTCTCATTAATATAGATGTAAAAAATTCAAACAAAATATTACCAAAATCCAGCAATATTTATATAAATCAATTAAAATGTAGAAAATAAAAAATTTTTGTCATTTGTTCTTTTTTTAATTTTTTTTATTCACACAGTTCATATAATCTTACATATACATAGGGTAATACTGTCTGTCTCAGTCTACTATTTTTCCTTCCCCATCCCCTCCTGTCCCATTTTCCTCCATACCATCAATACTTCCTCCATTTTTTCCTATCCCCCCCAAACCCCCCCCCCCCATTATGTATCAGCATTTACTGATCAGAGAAAACATTCGGCCTTTGGTTTTTTGGGCTTGGCTTATTTCACTTAGTATGATATTCTCCAACTCCACCCATTCACCAGCAAATGCCATAATTTTATTCTTCTTTATGGCTGAGTAATATTCCATTGTGTATATATAACACAGTTTCCTTATCCATTCTTCAATTGAAGGGCATCTAGGTTGGTTCCACAATCTAGCTATTGTGAATTGAGCAGCTATGAACATAAATGTGGCTGCATCCCTATACTTTGCTGATTTTAAGTCCTTTGGGTATAAAGTGGGAAGTAGGATAGCTGGGTCAAATGGTGTGGGTCCATTCCAAGTTTTTTGAGTAATCTCCATACTGCTTTCCAGAGTGGCTGCACCAATTCGCAACTCCACCAGCAATGTACAAGTGTGCCTTTATCTCCACATCCACGCCAACACTTGTTATTGCTTGTATTCCTGATAATAACCATTCTAATTGGAGTTAGATGAAATCTTAGGGTAGTTTTAATTTTCATTTCTCTAATTACTAGAGATGAATAGCACTTTTTCATATATTTGTTAATAGCCTGTATATCATCTTCTGTGAAGTGTCTGCCCAGTTCCTTAACCCATTTATTGATTGGGTTCTTTGTATTGTTGGTGTAAAGTTTCGTAAGTTCTTTATAAATTTTGGAGATCAGTGCTCTGAAGTGTGTGTGGAAAAGATTTTTTTCCCACTCTGTAGGCTCTCTTTTCACATTCTTGGTTGTTTCTTTTGCTGAGAAAAAGCTTTTTAGTTTGAATCTGTCCCATTTATTGATTCTTCCTTTTATTTCTTGCGCTTTGGTGGTCATGTTGAGAAAGTCTGGTCCTAAGTCAATATGAAGAAGATTCGGGCCTATTATTTCTTCTATTTGGCGAAGAGTCTCAGGTCTAATTCCTAGATCCTTGATCCATTTTGAGTTGAGTTTTGTACTGGGTGATAGATAGGGGTTTAATTTCATTTTATTGCATATGGATTTCCAGTTTTGCCAGACCATTTGTTGATGAGGCTATCTTCTCCACTGTATGTTTTTGGCACCTTTGTCTAGTATGATATAACTGTACTTATGTGGGTTTGTCTCTGGGTCTTCTATTCTGTACCATTGGTCTATTTGTCTATTTTGGTGCCAATACCATGCTGTTTTTGTAACTATTGCTCTATAGTAGAGTTTAAGGTCTGGTATTGTGATTCCTCCTGCGTCATTATTCCTGCCCAGGATTGTTTTGGCTATTCTGGGACTTTTGTTCTCCATATGAATTTCATGATTGCTTTTTCTATTTCTGTGAGGAATGTCATAGGAATTTTTATTGGAATTGCTTTAAATTTGTACAGCATCTTTGGAAGTATGGCCATTTTGATTATATTGATTCTGCCTATCCAAGAACATGGAAGATCTTTCCATCTTCTAAGGTCTGCCTCAATTTCTTACTTTAATGTTCTGTAGCTTTCGTTGTAGAGGTTTTTCACCTCTTTTGTTAGATTGATTCCCAAATAGTTTATTTTATTTGAGGCTATTTTGAACGGAGTTGTTTTCCTCAATTCACTTTCAGATGATTCATTGCTTATGCAGAAAAAAGCATTTGATTTATGTGTGTTTATTTTATATCCTGCTATTTTGCTAATTCATTAATTGGTCTAAAATTTTCCTGGTGGAGTTTTTTGTATCCTCTAAATATAGGATCATGTCATCCGCAAATAGTGACAGCTTGAGTTCTTCTTTTCCTATTCATATACCTTTAATTTCTGTGGTCTGTCTAATTGCTCTGGCTAGCATTTCCAGCACAATGTTGAATAGAAGTGGTGACAGTGGGCATCCCTGTCTTGTTCCAGTTTTTAAAGGGAATGCTTTTAGTTTTTCTCCGCTAAGAATGATGTTGGCAGTGGGCTTAGCATAAATAGCCTTTACAATGTTCAGGTATGTTCCTACCATCCCTATTTTTTCTAGTGTTTTGAGCATGAAGGGGTGTTGTATTTTGTCAAATGCTTTCTCAGCATCTATCGAAATAATCATATGATTCTTAACCTTAAGACTATTGATGTGATGAATTACATTTATTGATTTCTGGATGTTGAACCAACCTTGCATCCCTGGGATAAACCCCACTTGATCGGAGTGCAATATCTTCTTGATATGTTTTTGTAAGCGATTTGCCAGAATTTTGTTGAGGATTTTAGCATCTATATTCATCAGAGATATTGGCCTAAAATTTTCTTTTCTAGATGTGTCTTTGTCTGGTTTTGGTATCAGAGTGATACTAGCTTCATAGAATGAATTTGGAAGCGTTCCCTCCTTTTCTATTTCATTAAATACTTTCAGGAGGGTTGGTATAAGTTCTTCTTTGAAGATCTTGTAGAACTCAGCTGAGAATCCATCTGGTCCCGGGCTTTTCTTGGTTGGTAGGCTTTTGATGGCTTCTTCTATTTCATTGCTTGTAATTGATCTGTTTAAATTGTGTATGTCCTCCTGGTTCAGTTTGGGAGGATCATATGTCTCTAGGAATTTGTCGATGTCTTCAAGATTTTCTATTTTATTGGAGTATAGGTTTTCAAAGTAGCTTCTAATTGTGTTTTGAATTTCAATGGTGTCTGTTGTGATGTTTCCTTTTTCATCACAAATTTTAGTAACTTGAGTTTTCTCTCTCCTTCTCTTTGTTAGTGTGGCTAAGGGTTTATCTATTTTGTTTACCTTTTCAAAGAACCAACTTTTTGTTTTGTCAATTTTTTGAATTGTTTCTTTTGTTTCAATTTCATTGATTTCAGCTCTGATTTTGATTATTTCCTGTCTTCTACTACTTTTGGTGATGAACTGTTCCTCTTTTTCTAGGCCTTTGAGATGTAAGGTTAGGTCATTGAGTTGTTGACTTTTTATTCTTTTCTTCAATGCACTCAATGCAATGAATTTTCCTCTTAGTACTGCTTTCATAGTGTCCCAGAGATTTTGATTTGTTGTATCATCATTCTCATTTACCTCTAAGAATTTTTTTATCTCCTCCCTGATGTTTTCTGTTATCCATGCTTCATTCAATAGCATATTATTTAGTCTGCAGGTGTTGGAGTAGTTTCTGTTTTTTCTTTTGTCGTTGATTTCTAATTTCATTCCATTATGATCCGATAGAATACAAGGTAGTATCTCTACTTTTTTGCATTTACTAAGGGCTGCTTTGTGGCATAACATATGGTCTATTTTAGAGAAGGAGCCATGTGCTGCTGAGAAGAAAGTGTGTTCACTCATTGATGAATGGAATATTCTATATGTCTGTTAAATCTAGGTTATTCATTGTGTTATTGAGTTCTATGATTTTGTTGTTTAGTTTTTGTTTGGTAGATCTGTCCAGTGGTGACAATGGTGTGTTAAAGTCACCCAGAATTACTGTGTTGTGGTCTATTTGATTCCTGTAACTGAGAAGGATTTGTTTGATGTACATGGATGGGCCATTGTTTGGGGCATAAATATTTATGATCATTATGTCTTCTTGATTTATGGTTCCCTTAAGCAGTATGTAATGTCCTTCTTTATCCCTTGTGACTAACTTCGGTTTGAAGTCCACTTTATCTGATATAAGGATGGAAACCCCTGCTTTTTTACTAAGGCCGTGTGCATGATAGGTTTTTTTCCCATCCTTTCACCTTTAGCCTGTGGATGTCCTTTTCTATGAGATAAGTCTCTTGAAGGCAACATATTGTTGGGTCTTTCTTTTTGATCCAGTCTGCCAGTCTATGTCTTTTGATTGATGAATTTAGGCCATTAACATTCAGGGTTATAATTGAGATATGATTTGTATTCCCAGTCATTTTGACTTAGATTTGGTTTTTGATGTGACTTGGTTTCTCCTTTAATTGGCTTTTCTTTTAGGATAGTTCCCCCCTTTGATGACTTACATTGTTGTTGTTCACTTCTTCCTCATGGAATATCTTGCTGAGAATGTTCTGTAGCACAGGCTTTCTATGTGTAAATTCCTTTAACTTTTGTTTGTCATGGAAGGATTTTATTTCGTCTTCTGTTCTTTTAGATATACATGACAATGGTGTGTATTTGACTTTTTATGCATACCTGGGTATGTTATTCTAATTAGGATCCCATTCTTGTGGGTGTACATGGTGTGGAGTTTCGCTGGTAGTGTATTCATATGTAAGCATAGGAAAGTTATGTCTGATTCAGTTTATTGAATCCATCCCCCCTCCCGTCCTACTCTCATCCTCCGTCCCTTCTCTTCATTCCCCTTTTTATAATCCACAAAATTTCTGTTCTTCCCTCCCATGCCCTTGTTGTGTGTTAGCATTTGCATATCAGAGAGAACATTCAACCTTTGGTTTTTTGGAATTGATTTATTTCATTTACCATGATAGTTTCCAGATCTGTCTTTACTGGCAAAAATCATAAAGTCATTCTTTTTTATTACTGAGCAAAACTCCATTGTGTATATATACCACATTTTCTTTATCCATTCCTCTATTTAAGGGCATTCATCTGTTTAAGGTTCCATAGCTTAGCTACTATGAATTGAGCTGCTATAAATATTGATGTGGCTGTGTCACTGTACTGTGGTGACTTTAAGTCCTTTGGGTATAAACTAAGGAGTGAGATAACTGGGTCAAATGGTGTTTCCATGTCAAGTTTTCTGAGGAATCTCTATTCTGCTTTTCAGAGGGGTTGCACCAATTTGCAGTCTCATCATCAATGGATAAAACATCCTCACCAACATTTATTGTTACTTGTACTCTTGATAATTGCCATTCTGACTGGAGTGGGATGAAATCTCAGTGTAGTTTTTTTTTTAATTTATTTAATTTTGATTCATTGAACACAAATGGAGTACAGCTATTGTTTCTCTAGTTGTATACAAAGTAGAGTCACAACATCTGTGCATTCTTACATGTACACAGGGAATGATGTCTGTCACACATTCTGTTATTATTCTTAACCCCCACCCCGACCCCACCCCTCCCTTCCCTCTATGCTATCTATCCTTCCTCCATTCTTGCCACCCTTCCACCCCGCATTATGCATCATCATTCACTTATCAGAGAGACAATTTGGCCTTTGGATTTTTGGGATTGGCTAATCTCACTTAGCATAACAGTCTCCAACATCATCCATTTACCTGCAAATACCATAATTTTATTCTTCTTTATGACTG
>JAJEJO010000377.1:208453-298059 GCA_020662805.1 Glaucomys volans | reverse complement strand
GCCAACATGATGAAGATTTGGACCTATTTTCTCTTTTATTAGGTGCAGGGTCTCTGGTCTAATTCCTAGGTCCTTGATCCATTTTGAGTTGAGTTTTGTACAGGGTGAGAGATATGGGTTTAGTTTCATTTTGCTGCATATGGATTTCCGATTTTCCCAGCACCATTTGTTGAAGAGGCTGTCTTTTCCCCATTGTATGTTTTTGGCTCCTTTGTCAAGTATGAGATACCTGTATTTATGTGGGTTTGTCTCTGTGTCCTCTATTCTGTACCAATGATCTACCTGTCTATTTTGGTGCCAATACCATGCTGTTTTTGTTATTATTGCTCTGTAGTATATTTGAAGGTCTGGTATTGTGATACCCCCTGTTTCACTCTTCTTGCTAAGAATTGTTTTAGCTATTCTGGGTCTCTTATTCCTCCAAATGAATTTCATGATTGCTTGCTCTACTTCTATGAGGTCCGTTGTTGGGATTTTAATTGGAATTGCATTGAATTTATATAGCGTTTTTGGTTGTATGGCCATTTTGACAATATTAATTCTGCCTATCCAAGAACATGGGAGATCTTGCCATCCTCTCAGACTTTGTTTAATTTCTTTCTTTAGTATTCTGTAGTTCTCATTGTAGAGGTCGTTCACCTCTTTTGTTAGATTGATTCCCAAGTATTTTTTTTTCTTGAGGCTATTGTGAATGGTATAGTTTTCCTAATTTCTCCCTCAGAGGATGCATCACTTACAAATAAAAATGCATTAGATTTATGAGCATTAATTTTATATCCTGCTACTTTACTGAATTCATTTATGAGTTCCAGAAGTTTTCTGGAGGAATTTTTAGGGTCTTCTAAATAGAGAATCATGTCATCAGCAAATAGGGATAGCTTGAGCTCTTCTTTTCCTATTTGTATTCCTCTTATTTCTTTGGTCTGTCTAATTGTTCTGGCTAGAGTTTCAAGGACTATGTTGAACAGAAGTGGAGAAAGAGGGCATCCCTGCCTTGTTCCAGTTCTCAGGGGGAATCCTTTAATTTTTCTCCATTTAGAATGATATTAGCTGTGGGCTTAGCATAGATAGCCTTTGCAATGTTAAGGAACGTTCCTACTATCCCTATTTTTTCTAGTGTTTTGAGCATGAAAGGGTGCTGTATTTTATCAAATGCTTTCTCTGCATCTATTGAAATAATCATATGGTTCTTGACTTTAAGTCTGTTGATGTGGTGAATTACATTTATTGATTTCCAGATGTTGAACCAACCTTGCATACCCAGGATGAAACTCACTTGATCATGGTGCACTATCTTTTTAATATGCTTTTGTATGCAATTTGCTAAAATTTTGTTAAGAATTTTTGCATCTAGTTCATTAGGGATATTGGTCTGAAATTTTTTTTCCTCGATGTGTCCTTCTCTGGTTTTGGTATCAGGGTGATATTAGCTTCATAGAATGAGTTTGGAAGGGTTCTCTCCTCCTCTATTTCATGAAATACTTTGAGGAGTATTGGAATGAGCTCTTCTTTGAAGGTCTTGTAGAACTCGGCTGTGAATCCATCTGGTCCCGGACTTTTCTTTGTTGGTAGGCTTTTGATGACTTCCTCTATTTCATTGCTTGAAATTGATCTATTTAAGTTGTGTATGTCCTCCAGATTAAGTTTGGGTGGCTCATATGCCTCTGGGAACCTGTTGATGTCTTCCAGGTTTTCTATTTTGTTGGAGTATAAATTTTCAAAATAGCTTCTTATTATGTTTTGTATTTCAATTGTGTCTGTTATAATATTTCCATTTCCATCATGAATTTTAGTAATATGGATTTTCTCTCTCCTTCTCTTTGTTAGTGTGGCTAAGGGTTTATCGATTTTGTTTATTTTTTCAAAGAACCAACTTTTTGTTTTGTCAATTTTTTGAATTGTTTCTTTTGTTTCAATTTTATTGATTTCAGCTCTGATTTTAATTATTTCCTGTCTTCTACTACTTTTGGTGATGATCTTTTCCTCTTTTTCTAGGGCTTTGAGCTGTAATGTGAGGTCATTGATTTGTTGACTTTTCATTCTTTTATTGAATGCACTCCATGCAATGAATTTTCCTCTTAGCACTGCTTTCATAGTATCCCATAGATTCTGATATGTTGTATCTTTGTTCTTGTTGACCTCTAAGAATTTTTTTATTTCCCCCCTAATGTCTTCTGTTATCCATGCATCATCCAATAGCGTATTATTTAATCTTCAGGTGTTGGAGTAGTTTCTGTTTTTAACTTTATCATTGATTTCTAATTTCTTTCCATTATGATCTGATAGAATACATGGTAGTATCTCTATGTTTTTGTATTTGCTAAGAGTAGCTTTGTAGCATAACATATGGTCTATTTTAAAGAAGGATCCATGAGTTGCTGAGAAGAAAGTGCATTCACTTTTTGATGGATGGAATATTCTGTATCTGTCTGTTAAGTCTAAATTAGCGATTGTGTCATTGAGTTCTATGGTTTCTTTGTTCAATTTTCCCTTGGAAGATCTGTCCAACAGTGAGAGGGGAGTGTTAAAGTCTCCCAGTATTATTGTGTTTTGGTCTATTTGGTTCCTGGAATTGAGAAGGATCTGACTGACATACATGGATGTGCCATTGTTTGGTGCATAACTATTTATGATTGTTATATCTTGGTGATTTGTGCTTCCCTTAAGTAGTATGAAATGTCTTCTTTATCCCTTCTGACTAACTTTGGCTTGAAGTCTGCTTTATCTGAAATGAGGATGGAAACTCCTGCTTTTTTACTAAGTCCATGTGCATGGTATGTTTTTTTCCAAACCTTTCACCTTTAGTCTTTGGGCATGTTTTTCCATGAGATGAGTCTCTTGAAGGCAGCATATTGTTGGGTCTTTCTTTTTAATCCAATCTGCCAGTCTATGTCTTTTGAATGATGAGTTTAGGCCATTTACGTTTAGGGTTATTATTGAGATATGACTTGTATTCCCGGTCATTTTGACTTATTTTTGGATTTTAATCTTACTTGTTTTTTTCCTTTAATTGGCTGTTCCTTTAGAGTAATTCCTCCCTTTGCTGACTTACATTGTTGTTTCTCATTTCTTCCTCTTGGAATATTTTGCTGAGGATTTTCTGTAGGGCAGGCTTTCTATTTGTGAATTCTTTTAGCTCGTGTTTATCATGGAATGATTTTATTTCATCTTCAAATCTGAAGGTAAGTTTTGCTGGGTATAAGATTCTTGGTTGGCATCCGTTTTCTTTCAGAGCTTGAAATATGTTGTTCCAGGCCCTTCTTGCTTTTAGGGTCTGGGCTGAGAAATCTGCTGATATTCATATTGGTTTTCCCCTATATGTAATCTGATTTTTCTCTTACAGCCTTTAAAATTCTATCTTTGTTTTGTATGTTAGGTAGTTTCATTATAATGTGCCTGGGTGTGAATCTGTTGTGATTTTGTGTATTTGGTGTCCTATAAGCCTCTTGAATTTGATTTTCCATTTCATTCATCAGATTTGGGAAATTTTCTGATATTATTTCATTGAACAGATTATTCATTACTTTGGTTTGTGTCTCTGTGCCTTCCTCAATCCCAATAACTCTTAAATTTGGTCTTTTCATGATGTCCCATAACTCTTGGAGGTTCTGTTCATGATTTCTTACCATCTTCTCTGTCTGGTTGAGTTTTTTTCAAGATTAAATATTTTTTCTTCATTGTCTGAGGTTCTGTCTTCCAAGTGATTTAGCCTGTTGGTTAAGCTTTCTGTTGAGTTTTTAATTTGGTTATGTAACTTTTATTTCAAGGATTTCTGTTTGTTTTTCAGAATCTCTATCTCTTTATTGAAATGATCTTTTACTTCCTGCAGTTGCTCTTTTAGCATTACCTGCTTTTGCTCTCTTGACTCCTCGTTCACTTTTCGGATCATTTTAATTATGTACAACTCCCTTTCTGACAATGCTTCTGCCATGTTGTCATTGGGTTCTTTTGGTATAGTATCTGGGTTTGTTTGGGACATTTTCTTCCCATGTTTTCTCATGTTGCTAGTGTATCTTCCCCTCTAGTAGTGTGAATCCTAGGTATTGCAGTTTCCCCTTAAAGACTTATAGGGTTCCTGCCTATTTTCAATACCTCCCCTTGAATTGAGAGATCAATATTAGCAGCACACCTTACAAACAATATGTGTCCTTAATCTAAATAGTCCCTATTAAGATATTAACAGTGTTGTCTTAATAAACAGAGATAAATTCAAATTATTATCTACAGCATAACCAGTAAGTTTGCAATAAGGACTGCAAATCCTAATATTGGACAGGGAGAATGAGGAGGGTTATAGGACAAAACATTAATAAGATAAGAAATGAGTCTATAGATATACTATGTCATATGAATAGTGGAAGTGGAATTAAACGAAATAGGTTGTTAGTGTGAGGAAAAAGAGATTCTCCAAGGAAATGGATATATAAGAGGGAGATAGAGTGATAAGCATAATAATAAAAGAAAAAGTTAGGAATATAGTGGGTATATTAGGAATAATCATAGTAGTACAATTAATTTAAAAAACATTCTGCAATAAAAATAAACTGTACAGTTCAAACCTCTTATTTTTCAATGGCCTGATGTTTGAGAGGTGCTTGATCAAGCGGTGACCCAAGAAGGGTGCTGTCCCACTACCTCCAGGTTAGGAATGATCAATGCTTCTGGGCAGAGGCAGCCTGGTGTTGATAGACGATCAGATGCAGCACAGGTGATAGACACCGGGCCAGGGTGTGGGCCTGGGCACTAGACCCAGTGGGGGCGCTGAACTGTGCTCAGTGGTGGAGACACTGGGCTTGATACCCAGGTAGGCATAAACTCTGCACTGGGGGCTCAGGCAGTCTGCCCGCAGGCTGGAGCTCTCTCCAGGACCTGCCAAAAAATCTCAGTGTAGTTTTAATTTGCATTTTTCTAATTGCTGGAAATGTTGGACATTTTTTCTCATATCTGTTGACCATTCGTATTTCTTATTCTGTGAAGTGCCTGTTCAATCCCTTTGCCCATTTATTTATTGGGTTATTTGGTTTTATTTGTTTGTTTGTTTTAGTGTTAAACTTTTTGAGTTCTTTATACATCCTGGAAACTAATGCTTTATCTGAGATGCAGGTGGCAAAGATTTGTAGTCTCTCTCTTCATGCTCTTGATTGTTTCCTTTGCTGTGAAGAAGCTTTTTAGTTAAATACCATCCCATTTATTGATTTTTGATTTTACTTCTTGTGCTTTAAGAGTCTTGTTGAGGAAGTCAGTTCCTAAGCTGACATGATAGAAAGTTGGGCCTACATTTTCTTGTAGTAGGTACAGTGTCTTCAGTCTAATGCCTACATCCTTGATTCACTTTGAAGTGAATTGATTTTTGTGCAGAGTAGGAGATAGGAGTTTAATTTCACTCTGCTACATATGGATTTTCATTTTCCCAGCACTATTTGTTGAAGAGGCTATCTTTTTTCCAATGTATGTTTATGGTTCCTTTGTCTCATACGAGACAACTGTATTTTTGTGGGTATGTCTCTGTGTCTTCAATTCTGTTCCATTGGTTGTCATGTTTGTTTTGGTACTAATGCCATGCCATTTTTGTTATCATAGCTCTGTAGTATAATTTTGGGTCTAGTATTGTGATGCCTCCTACTTCACTTTTCTTGCTACAGATTGCTGGACCTCTTATTTTTCCAAATAAATTTCAGGATTGCCTTTTCTATTTATATAAAGAATGCCATTGAAATTTTAATAGGAATTGCATTAAGTGTGTATAGCATTTAGTATGATAGTTTGGCCATTTTGACAATGTTAAATCTTCCTATCCAAGAACATAGGAGATCTTTCCATCTTCTCAGGTTTTCTTCAATTTCTTTCTTTAGGGTTCTGTAGTTTTCATTGTAGAGGTCTTTCACCTCTTTTTTAAGCTTGATTCCCAAGCATTAAAATAAAAAGTTTTAAATGACATAATTAAAAGTTTTTAAAGCCATAGAAGACAGAAATAAATCTAGCAAAAGATATGTATCTTCTCTCTGTTGAAAACCACAAAACATTATTGATAAAGTCAAGACCTAATTATAGGGCTGGGGATATAGCTTAGTTGGTAGAGTGCCTGCCTCATAAGCACAAGGCTCTGGGTTCAATCCCCAGCACCACACCAAAACAAAACAAAAACAACAACAACAACAAAAACAAAGACCTAATTATATATAAATTATAAAACTGAATATTATAAAAATATCACTTCTTTCCCAAATGATTCCTAGATTTAATGCAGTTATAATACCAAGCCAGCATATATTTGTGTATATGTGAAAATTGACAAGATGATTTTTAAATTTATATGGAAAAACAAAGAAGTATGAATAACACCATACATTTATAAAAGAACAAACTTCTTATTCTATGGAGTAGCACAATTTTTAAAAAAGCTACAGTAACTCAGACCATGTCGAATTATCATAAAAGTAGACAAACAAATCAAAGGAACAGAATGGTAGACACAGGTAGAACCAAAAACTGTGAATATTGATTATGACAGAAGTTTCATTGCAAATCAATAAATGGTGCTGAGACAATTAAATATCAATCTATAATATATAGATACATCTTGATCTCTGCCATAGATTGTACATAAAACAAATTCCAGGTGGAATATAGGTCTAACTGTGGAAAGTAGAAATATAAAGTTTCTACTGTATTACAGGGAAAATTATTTTAATGATTTTGGAGTATGCAAAAATACTTGATAAATTGGGTTTTATTGAAATTAAATATAGGTCATGAAAAGACACCATTAAGAAAAAAGGCTTTTAGAAGATATCTACACACATTCTATCTATATGTACATATAGATAGATAGATATGTGTGTGTTAAAGACTTGCATCCAGAATACATAAAGAATGGCTGTAAATAAATGAGAAAGAAAAATAGGCAACCTAGTAAACAATGTGGTTAAGAAACTTGACCAGGAACTTCTCAAAAGAGAATAACCAAATTTCCAATAAATATTTTTAAAAGGGCAAATGCACAGTCATTACAGAAGTACAAATGAAAACCATACTGCATCACTACTTTACACCCACCAAAATGACTAAAAATAAAAAATAGTGACAATGGCATTTCCGGGAAATTATAAAACAACCAAATCTCTCAGAAAACACTGCTGGTGGAAATGCATATTGCTGGAACCAGTTTTGGTCCTTGATATAGGAAATGAATGAATATGCATATCAGAAGATATGTAACATAATGCTCATAGAACCATAACTCATTATAGCCCAAACTGGCTATTACCCAAAAGTTATCACTAGTAGAACAGGTAAATTGTAGTAAATCCAGATCAAAGCCATAATGAAACACCACATTTCATATCTACTAAGATGGCTATAAACAAAAAGCGGACATAAGTGTTAGTGAGGGTGTAGAGAAATTGGAACCCTCATGCATTGCTAGTGAGAAAATAAAATGGTGCAACTCTTTAGAAAATAGGCTAGTAATTCCTCAAAGATTAAACCTAGAGCTTCCATATGACCTAGCTGGTACACAGATGCTCAAAAACACATTTTTCATACTAACCTAAGGGTGGAAATTACTCAAAAGCTTTTGCATGGATAAACAAAATATAGTGTATTCATAAAATGACATATTAGTTAGCCATGAAAAAAGAATGGAATGGTAGTACATGCTACAACATAGATGACCCTTGAAAACATTATACTAAGTGAAAGAAATCAGACACAAAGGCCACATATTGTATATGGTTCCATTAATATAAAATGCTCAGAATATGCAAATTTATAGAAATAGAAAGGAGATAAACTATTGCCAGAGGATATGGTTGGGGGTTGGGGTAGGGATAAGAATGGCTGCTAATGGATACAGCATTACTTTAGGGGTTATAGAAATATTGTGAAATATGGAGTGGTTGTTGGACATAGCCTTGTGAACATGCTAAAAAGCCACTGAATTGCACATTTTAAAACAGTGAGTTTTATGGTATGAATGGTATCTCCATTAAAATAAAATGAGAAGTATATGGCCCAAAGATTAGGAAACTCTGTTCTAGTTAAATGTTAAATTTAGTCACATGACTCCAACACACACATACCCACACACACCGCACAGCAGATTGAACCAGGGACACTTTACCACTGAGCTATATCACCAGTCTTTTTTATTTTTTATTTCCAGACTGTGTCTTGCTAAGTTTCTAGACAGGCATCAAACTGACATCAAACTTGTGATCCACCTGTCAGCCTCCCTAAATCTTTGGGATTACAGATGTGTGCCACCACACCCAGCTATATGGTTATATGCCTATACTGAGAGCTAAAAGGCAGGATAGGAAACATCAACTTTACCTAGGCAGTCATGTCCTTAGCTAAAACTTTACTACGAACATAAAAGAGGAAACAAACTAGAGCTGGGGGCCAGATTCCACCAGCATGTGTTTCTATTAAAGTTTTATTGCAACACAACCATGCCCACTTGCTTATGTATTATATGGCTTGTAGAGCAAAACTACATTTACTATCTTGCCCTTTACAGGAAAGTTTGCAGTCTTGCTATAGAAGAGAGAACTATTGGGGGACAAGTAGCAAGCTCTGCCATAATGCCCAACAAGTAAAACAGTAAGATTTTTCATATGGTACCTTCTTTTAGTGGTACAGTTTTTTCAGTTCACATATTTTAAAAACAAAACAAAACAGTTTCCACCTAACAATCCACAGATTAGGGTAGGAAGGGTAGAAATGTTTTCTGTAATGAGTGTTTGCCTCTGGCCTTGGGTCTCGGTATGGAAGCTGACCTACCAATCCATATGCCTTTTATTTTCATGGGGAACTTTGTGGGTGTCATTCTCTTCTTCTTTATCTAGGTATTGATCTGGCCGACTCTGGTCTATCAGACATCTTTCAGAAGTGCAGAGACCAAAACTTTGAGTAGATGATAAGAGATTGATGAGTTTGTCCTTAGATAAAAACACCATGATCCCATTCATCACGATCAGAGGGACAGCAGTGTTAACAGGTGCAGGTGCTGCAGAGTTGGTAGATTTATGGGCCAATGCAAGATTATCAGTTGAGGGTAAGAAAAGGGAAGGAGATGTTGGAGATTTGTATAGACAGGAAGGTGAAATGATTTCTGACAGTGATAACTTAGCATAAAGACACATGATATAACTAAATGCTAATAAGTCTCTATATACTGTACAATGTTGGAGTCAGTACAAGCAATCTGGAGGTTCAAAGATAAAAAGTAATGAAAACAATAACTTTCTGTGACTCAATCTTATTTCTGGGAATTGGCCCAAGGCAGTAATTGAAAAGAAAGTAATAATATTTGTCAAATGTTGATCTTGTTTTATTAGTGTCATTAATAAGAATTTTACTCTACATGTTGCACAACCTAAACAACAATTTATGCAATAGCCACTGGGCAGTCACTCAAAGGATCCCATTCATCAAACATGAGGAAAGGAGGGAAATTGGCTTCCTATAGACTTTGTGCTTCTTTGCAAGCCATTGACTCCATCCCTGGCCTGGCTCCTGTAAATCTCTAGAGTTTCATATAGTACCCAGCCCTCTTGCACATAATGCCCTAGAGACGTTAGGTGGCTTGTCCTTGGCAATACACAAGGCATTTTGTTCTTTGCTAGAATGGCTCAAAGGACAGTGCTTTTGTGATTGGTATTGAACTGATGTCTTAACAAAAGACAAATTAAGAGACAAAGAGTATGGATTATCATCCTTTCAGTGTCTAAGTTTTAGGCAATTTTAAATAGATGTCCTTTTCTCTGTTCAGCCTAAGCCAACAAGCTAAATTAGAACAATGATGCTTTTTAGGCTTCAGATATGGTTTTTAGGCCTTCCTCATTCTGAGAATTAATTTAAGACAGGTTTTCAAATAAGAATGGCAACCCTTACAGGATGCTTGCCTTCCTCAGAAGGCAATATAGTGCTGTCGTGACATCACAGACTGGCTGAGCGCAGCCTAACAGGGTCTATGTCCTAGCTGTGCCTCTCTCTCAGAACCTCTAGCAATGTCCTCCTTGTTAGGATGGGGATAGTAGTAGTATATATCTAATAAAGTTGTTATGAAAATTAAATAAATGTATCTATATGAAATATTTAGGATTATTCCTGGCTGTCTCAATTGTACTCATGAAGTTTTTATTTATGGAAGTTATTGATGACAAGAAGAAGATAATGCTATTAAAGGAAGAGTTTAATTACTTGCATTTTCTTAGAAGAGGGGGCATACCACTCCACAGAAGGCCTTGTGGGGAAGCATCAGTGCCAGCCAGGAGACACAAAGGAGGAGAGAAAAGCCTGGCCCAGAACCTTTAGTGTGCTTTTCATGGGAAGGGCAGGATAGGAGAAAGAGTTAAGGATTGGCTGGTTGATTAATTTGGTGGTCCCTAGACTATAGAGGCAGTATCTGGTTGTCTATTTCCTAATCCCAAGTGATTTAGGGCAGGGCAGATATTGCCTTAACGTATGAAATAAAGGAGGTGATTGAAGGGTGTTGATTTGGGATTGGTTGGTTTGCAAATGAAAGGTGTGTTTGAAAACCAGTTATTCATTATCTCTAGGAGTTATCTAGCCTTGGGAGGCACAGTCTCTCATGAACTAGCAAGCTTGCACCCCACAATATAGAAACGTCATTAAACAACAAATATGATTACTTCACTAGCCCATGGAAATTCTGTATAAGTTTTCACTCTTCTTTTGCAGGAGATAATGAGCCTATAATGGATTAAGTTGTTCTTACTTTATAAGAGACAAAATTTCAGGAAGCTTAGATAAACTCTTGCCACAATTTTTTCAGTTGATTGGTATTGCCCTAGATTCTTGAAAGTTCTCCTTCAACTCCAGTCATGGACAAGGTGTCTTGAGTTAAGAATTATAACTCTTTGAGTTTGCCTACCTTTTGGTTTTCATGGAAACCAACCTAAGGATATGCTTGACCAAATTCTGGCTTTGACTATGGTACTAAAGCTTTTATGACACAAAATCAGTAACATTTAAATGAAATAGTACTAAGGTAGTACCAACAACCAGACTAATCAAAAAAAGCACAGACAAGTAGGCATAAACAAAACATGTTGGTAGCATATGATATCAGAAAGACAACCCTTTGGTAAGTTTATATCAGTTCTTCCTGATACTATCTGAAAATAGCCCTCAACATTGATCAATAACTTATTTCAGATGGTTCAGCTTTTAGGACCTAGCTTGTCTTCTAGGTTTGTATATACCTTCCACATTGCAGCATTTATGAGTTTTCTCTTTGATTTTGCAAATAAGAAACTTCATAAATAAGTGAACAAATGGAAGAACCATAATGGAGGTGAACTGATTGATTTGAGAGTTCTTTTGAAAAATATCTGTGGGACTTTATGGTAATTGATTACATATAGGGAATGAAGTGAGGACAGATGCTGTAATCTAATGACCTTGGGAAATGTTGTTGCCACTAAGAACTAAAGTTAATAGGAAATTAATATGGAGAGTAAAGATAGTCCATACCTGGACATACTGAATTTGAAGCGATGTGATACCTGAAGAGGTGTAAGCCTGGGTGACCAGATGAGGCATAGATAAGAATGGTTGTGAAACTTGTGAGCAGCTACCGGGGTAACCCAAGTCTTGTCTCTGGAGTTTGATGGAAAGAGAAAAAGGAGTGCTGGAGAAAACAAACCAGATGGTCATAAGTAGAGGAGCCAGGTGAACTAGTTACAGAGAAGTCATGGGGGACAGAGTTCACAATGTAGGGAACAGGCAATTGTGCCTAATGAAGTATTACATGAGACAAAGGAAAACTGGTCATTGGATGTGGTAACACAGAGGTCTCTGCCAAGAACAGTATGAGTAGTCAAGTAAAGAATATACCTTTCAACAACTAGGTCAGATAGAAGAGATTAGTACAGATCACATAAGAAGTTGTATTATGAAGATGGAGCTGAGCATACAAGAGTACTTAGAATATCCTTTTTACTTTGAAAGTGTTACATTTAATGGATTCACAGAAACACTCTTTTTTTCTGGAAAGCATTTCTGTACTAATGTGAGAGTTCTTCAATCGAAGTAAAAAAATCAATGACAAAGTAATTGAGAAAGGTTATAAAGTTATGTTAGAGCATACATCTCATTGAACAATTTTGTGCTTCAGGAGGATATTTTTTAATGTGGCTTTCAAAAAGTTAGAAACTTCTGTTATGGCTTTCAACTACTGTCCTCTGAATAGTAACATCACAGAATTTCATAGAACAAATTAACATTAACTATAAATATGCATATAATTCTCAATATTCAGGTCTAAATGTCAGGTTATGTTTATTTCTGAAGTATGTTTTAAGTAATATACTAAGAAAAGTTAAGGTACCAATCCCAGCTGACTTCACTGCAGAAATTGATAAACTGATCCAAAATTCATATGGAAATTCAAGCAACCCAGAATAGCCAAATGATCTAAAGAAATCTCTAAAATGAAGACTAAATTTAGAGAACTCAGTCTTGCCAAGTTAAAAACTTACTACAGAACTACAGTAATTAAGACATTGTGGCAGTGGCATAAAGACATACATAGCATAAATATATAGATCACTGGAATAGAATTGAGAGTACAGAAATGAACTCTCACATTTTATGGTCAGGAAGAGTCATGAGCCTGGTTGAGAAGATTTTCAATAGGAGCATCAAGAAAATTCATTTGGAAAAGAATAGTGTTTGCAACAAATGGTGCTGGGACAACTGGATATCTCATATATAAGAGAATTAATTTGGACCCTACCTCACACCATATACAAATCAACTACAAATGAATCAAAGTCCTAACTCTATAAACTAAAAGTATAAATTTCTTAGAAGAAAACAAGATGTAAATCTTCATAATCTTGGATTAGTCTATCATTTTAAGGTATGAAACCAAAAGTGCAACCAAACAAAGGAAAAAAAATAAATTTGACTCATAAAAATTAAAAACATTTGTGCTTCAATGGGACACTGTTTACAATATTATTTGCCAATCACGTATTGGACAAGAGATTAGAACCCATAATATTGAAAGGACAGTTTCAACTTAATGATAAGAGACAAATAGCTCAATTAAAATGTAGACAAAGGATTAAATAGATATTTCTCTTCCAGAACATGAAAGTCAAGAAAATTCTAGAAAACAAAAAGTGAATAAGAACATGTTATTAAATGAGATAGTAAAGAAATTCATAGCCTAGAATAATCTTCAAGGGAACTGCTACATATCCAGGAGGGAGAAGACTGGCAAACCCAAAAAGCCTGCAGGTATGACTGACAAAAGGATGGACAAGTGCTGCTGAGAGCAGGAAATTCATTTCAGGTTGAAATGCATGTGCAAAAGTGGCAGAAAATTTAATAACTAACCTGCTCTAAAATGACCTGGGGCCACAAGCTGGGGAAGGAAGATTCTTCTCTAAAATATTAAATATTTTCCATTCAGTTTCCTGATAGAGTTTTATGTAGCTTATGTTTTTTTGTGCCCCAGGCACACCCCTTTAGCCCTCTTGGGTTTTAGTAGCAGCTCTGGTACAGAGTCCTCACGTACAAGTTCTCCCTGCTCTTGCTCTCCCTGTGCTTTGATGTTCATCTTCAAAGCTTTTCCTGAAGCGAAAGGAGATCTCTTATCACTCCACAGGGTGACCTAGAAACATTCTTGGGGCAAACCTCAGTGGGGGATGGGAATCCATGGGAAAAATGCCCCAACTTCTTATCTTCAGAGAGACATTTTTAAGGCCCGTTTTGTATGATTTTGTAGATGGTTTCAAGAGTGAGGGAACCACCTGGGCCTGGTGGCACACACCTGAAATCCCAGCAGAGGAGAAATAAGAGTAGTTCAGTATCTGGGACTTATGATACTTGTGCTAGCAGCTACAAGTGTACTGAGTCTGGGACAGTGCCCAAACATATCAGCTCTGCCAGCACAGCCCCAGTGGATTCAGCAGCTTACTCCCCTGCCCAGTAATAGGTGATGGTGGTGGGCTTGGAGAACTGTGCTCAGGTCAAGTGTGAAGCTTCCAAGGTAAGAATGAGTCAGAGAAAATAAGTAAAGTCAAATGGAGGGTGCATGAGCATTGCTATGGCAATGCCACAATTGGTCGTTATAGGGAAAACAGGCATACAGAGTGGAGAGTGCATCCTTCCAATTTTGTCCTCTGGGAGATATCTGAAAGAAACTTGGTGAGAGAAGATATTCTTAACAGCAGAACTTTCAGGAAGAACCCTTCCATTTTCTTAACATCCTCCTCCTAAATAGTTTCACTGACTACTATTAGTGTGATATTGTAATTATTTTTGTTATTGTTTAAAAAGTTTCAAGTTCATTGTCAGAAATTTTTGAGAGAAGAGAATATAGAAATATTTATAACAGCTCCTTGGTGTTAATCACTGTTGATTATATATGATGCCATCTAGAGTTCGTTCTACAGACTGGACTTCTTAAAATTTTTAATTAACACATAATATTTATATATACTTATGATAATTCAATATATGCATACAACGTATATGCTCAAATCAGGGTCATTAGTATTTCTGTCTCTTCAGATATTTTTATTTGTATGTGTCAGGAAACTGAACTCTTATTTTTGAAACGTATCATAAATTGCTACAGTCTACAGTTAACTGTATAAGCTCTATGACTTTAGAAATTGCTCCTCTTATGTAATGGGATTTTGGGACCCATTATCTAAATTCTTTCTACCCCCCACCATCTCCTTCACACTTCCTAGTCTCTGGTGACCACTGTTTTACTCTTCTTTTATGAGATCAATTTTATTGGCTTCCAAAAATGTGTGGGAACATGGCATTTGTCTTTCTGTGCCTGGATTATTTCATTTTACATGATGTCCTTCAGTTTTACCCGCTTTGGTGGAATGACAGGATTTCATTGTTTTTTTGTGGCTGAGTAATATTCCATTGTCTACATATACCACATTTCTTTATCCATTTATCCATTTATCCAGTGATAGAAACCTTGTCTATCATGATCTGAACAGACATTTTTAATAAAACAAAATAGATGTGACTAACAAGTATATGAAAAAATGCTCAATAATGCTAATCATCAGAGAAATGCAAGTGAAAAGTACAATAAGATATTCTCTCACCTCTGTTAGAATGACTATTATCAAAGAGACATAAAGATAACAAATGCTGGTGAGGGTATAGATAAAGAGGGACTCTCAGACATATTTTTCTTGGGGGAAAAAGATGGGCTTAAGCAGTACGTATGTACTTGTTGGCTTTCATTCCTGAAGATCTGTTTTTTCTTTTAATGGCTTATTGTGGTCACAGCCAAGATTTTTACAGTTGATCTACTGAGGCTTGATTCTTCAAAAGACCCCAAAGAATTAAATGTCTGGAGGTTTATAAAGTTCAGCTCTAAGACTAATAAAGGAAAGTCTCCCTTATATCCTAGATTTCAAGAGCTGACTCATGAAGTTCAGCTCACAGTATTATGCCCAGAATGACTGTGCCTTTCTCAAAATCCCAGACCATAAAGTCAAGAGAATGACTGAAAACGGGGTAACTTTAAGCCATCAGAAATGCTACTTCTACTCTTTGGTTTCCCCTATGAAACTCTTTTAACTTGTTTTGGCTTTGGTGATGTAAACCAATTCTGATTCTATTGTTTCCCTCACCCTCCTATTTAATTATTCACAGTCCAGGACTAATCTCTTTGAGGTAAAATGGGAAGACTCCAGAATAGCAGCCCTGGAAAACCATGCTGAAGAATTCCCAGGGCTGGCCTGTCCTGGGTATAAGTTAGCAAGAAGTGATAGGATAGTGTGGTAAAGAGCATGACCTCTGGGACCAAGGTTGCCTGAGCCTGTTTCCTAATAGTGTTTTTCAACTAGAGCAAGTTACTTAACCTCTCTAAACCTCAGTTTCCTCATTATATGAAAACTTACCTCATTAGGTTATTTATGAGGTTTAAATGAGTCTTTACAATTAAATTATTTAGCATAGGACCTGACACATAGCAAACACTGTTTTAAGAGTTAGCTATTTATATTACTGGAAGTACCCTTTGTCTCCTGTTTTCCCTGGCTCAGTGAGGATCTCTCCCTCAAAGGTCCAATCTCCTTCACCTCTCTTCCTCAGCCTCATTCAAACAACTTGAAAAACAGTCATGCATATTTGTACTCCAATGTAAAAGCCCAAGGACTTAAGTCACAGGCCTTAACTTGAATGGTGAAACTAGGGTTATCAGTGGTGCTGACATTTAGAACATGCCTCCTACAGGACCATTCTGAAAGCTAAAGACAGTAGGAAGAAGGGCCTTCATGTTTGTCAGTGATGAGGTAATCTGTCTACATTATTTAAATGTTAAAATTCATAAAGGACATTCCTTAAGGATTATATTCCACCATAGCCCACTCAAGTGAAGGTACCTTACTCTCTCACAATCCTATGTTCTTCTGAATTTGGAGTACCAGAGGTGGAATCAGAAACCCCCTTCCCTACTATTCCTTAAGGCTGTTTTTTTTTTTTCATCTTTACTCTTCCAATGCTTGTTTAAAAAAAAAAAAAACAACT
This sequence comes from Glaucomys volans, assembly GCA_020662805.1. Taxonomy (NCBI): domain Eukaryota; kingdom Metazoa; phylum Chordata; class Mammalia; order Rodentia; family Sciuridae; genus Glaucomys; species Glaucomys volans. The sequence goes on along the minus strand of JAJEJO010000377.1, from coordinate 281,511 downwards.
CTTGTTTTTTTCACAATTTATTATACCATTTGACTCTATCACCTTCCCTTGTCGTCATTTGTTGACATCCTGAACACTAAGTCTCATTCACTGAAGACTGAGGCACTCAGTTCATAATCCTTCCTCTCCACCCTGACTCTGGTCATCAACATGGGTGACCTTAATAGCTAGAGAAGACTATCCAATATTCTGATTTTTAATTCTTTGATCATTTTTAGTGACCTCTACCTTTCTCATTTCAACCACATACTACCAAATTTGCACCCTGGATCTTGTCCTCATTTGAAAGTATTCTGCCTATAAAACTGATTCTCAACTTCCATCCTCCATCATGTCTGCTCGTTTTCTTTTCTACTCCCAATTTACTTGTTTATTGGACTGCCTTTTGGTCTACTGACAAATACCTTCTTAGTTCCTACTTACCTCCTCTTGTCCTCATTTCCTTTCAGTCTAACTTTAAATGAGTCATTTCTGTCATTCTCTTGACAGTGATCTATATTCCTTTGCCCTTTTGTCCTTTGGGATCATTTTTGGGGGAAATTCTTGATTTCCTAGATGAAAACTTGAGTCCTGTCTGCTTTCATCATGCCTGACCAAGGGCTTCTGACAACAGCAGGGAGGAAAAGGCAAAGGCAATATGCTGCTTTAGTGTAAAGAAGAGGGGAGACATATTTATTTATATTAATATTTTTCATGTCTTCCTGAAGAAATAAGAACCAACACAGTGTGGTTACATGGAGGAGGCAGTTGAGAGATATGGAGCATAGAGAATCAGATGGATATATACAAGTCAGACTTCTCAATGTACAAGTTTTAGATCTTTAAATCAAGTGAATGTATTATGTATTACTCAAAAATAATTAAATTGATTTTTAAATATTTCCCCAACCAACCAAGGTAATTGTTGCAGGTACATAATTCTCCAAGCCTTTGCATTCAAAATTTTTCAGTTGTTTCACTTTCTGAATCTATCTCCTTACCTCCTCATTGACACATTAAAATGTGCCTTATATCCCCATTATGTAATCAAATTGCTCTTGCCTCATGTACCCAATGACCTTCATATTGTTAAGTTTTGATAAATACTATTCTACCTTTCTCTTATATCATATCTTAGCAATCTTTGACAAGCTACTTCCTTTCCAATGCATCCTCTTCCCTAGATTTCCAGATCTCTACAAAATCCTAGGTTCCCTCCCACCTCTATGGGTCCCCTTATCTTCCTTTTCCTCTTTTTGCTTATTTCCCCTCTTCTCCCTCTTCTATCCAAACATTAAATATTGAATTTCCTCAAAACTCTCTTGTAAACTTTTCTCTTAAAACTGTGTCCCTAATACATTCACACAAACTACAGATTTGGTTGACAACAGTGACCTCCACATTTATATTTCCCAGCCCCTTCACAACTGAGGTATTCATTTCCCACTAGCTCCCTGTGGCCAAGCACCATGTAGAGAAGTACTCGGCTTTTTGCTTATAGCAGCCAAAAGTTCTGATAGCTGTGGAAGGGAAATCTGGAGGAAGTACCACAACATCTACTGCAGGATAGATGTGTTGTGAATATTTTCTCTCAATATGTGGTTTACCTGTTCATTTTTTTTTTTAGTGTCTTGATGTATAGATATTTTTAAATTTTTATGAACTCTAATTAATCATCTTTTTATGTTTAGTGCTTTCTTTCTGTGAAGATTAAAAAATAATTTTTGTTTAAAAACAATTTAAATACCATATAGAAACATAACATGCTTTATCATCTTAATCTTTTTCTTTCTTTTTCTTCTTTTTTATTTTTTTATTTTTTTATTTTTGGTGTAGGGGATTGAACCCAGGGCCTTGAGTGCTATGCATGTGCTCTACTACTGTGTAATGCCTTTTACCCTGTAACTATTTTTAAGTGTTACAGTTCATTTTAAGTGTTAAGTACATTTATATTATTGTGATCATATCTTCAGAATTTCTTACTTTTTAAATCTGAAATTACAATCATTAATATCTTCCCTCTTTCCCTTCCCTCTAGTCCCTGCAAGCTACCACCCCACTTTCTGTGAATTTGACTACTCTAGACACCTCACATATGTAGAATCATACAACACTGGATTTGTCTTTTTGCAATTGGATTGTTTCATTTAACATAATGTCTTTAAGATTAATACATGTGGCATCTGACAGGCTCTCCTTTTTGAGGCTGTATATATACCACATTTTATTTATCTATCCATCCGTTGGTGGACATTTGGGTTGCATCTACTTTTTGTCTATTGTGAATAGTGATTCTCTAAACATGGGTGTGAAAATAATCTCTTTGAGATCCTGCTTTCAATTCTTTTGGATATATAGCAATAAGTGGAACTGTTGGTTATATGGTAAGTGCTATTTTTAATTTTTCTTTCTTTTTTTTTGAAGAAACTCTATACTGTTTTCCATAGCAATCACAACATTTTATAATTTTATCAACAAGGCACAGGTTTCCAATTTCTTCAACTACTTGACAACATTTGTTATTTTCTGTGGTTTTCATCCCTGATAGTAGACATCATAATGGATATGATGTCTTTTAGTGTTTTTTTTTTTACCTATTATTTAATAAATAATTACTTATCCTAAGGATGCAATATGTCCTTCATGTTTATAGTTTGGGCTTTTACACTTAAATCTATGATACATCTCAAATTAATTTTTGTCTGTCTTATATGGGTCAAGGTTTTTTGTTGTTGTTGTTGAGTATCTAGTTGTTCTAGCACTATGTTTTTGTAAAGACTTTACATACTACCTCGAATTTTCTTGGTATCTTGGCATGTTTCTTTTAACATCCAAGTTTCAGAAATGTTACTGTATGGAAAAGAACATGCATCTTACCATTGAAAAAAAACAGGTCCTCCTTTTGGATTCCTAGAGTGTCTAATACAGCATATGTGAGTCAAGCACAGGGAGTGGCAGATGGAGCTTTGAATATAGAGAAACTATGCAATTTACAATTGGTAAACAGCTATTATTTGAGCAGAGGCAGTGTAATTCCTGACCCCACTTTCCTAATCATTATCCTACACTGCCAAACACCTGTAGGACTAAGACTCACTTTCAAGGTCTTTCCTTCAGATTATGTGGGGTTAAATTCCTCAGAGAATATGAAATAGAGTGACACAAGATGAGCAGCTCATTGTGAAGTCAGATTACAAAAATAGGCAAAGGGGCATCATCTTTAATGTAATAATGATATTCTATCTCATGACAATGCATCATAAGTAATTATCTCACTGAAACTTCAAAATACAGAAATGTGGGGATTATTTTAGATGAAGGAACTCAGAGAGAATAAGCAGTTTATCTAAGTGAAAGATTCACAGTGTTTTCGACTGCAAGTAATGGGAAACTACCTGTTTTGTCTTAAACAAATAAATAAGGAAATATATCCTCCCACTTAGCGATAGCGTAACTTTTATGTGTTCTGAACAGATGATCTCATTTAAACTTCAGATTGCAAGAATGTAGGGATTATTTCAGATGAAGAATCTGAGGCTTAGAATAAGCAATTTATTATAATTATTTTGGCTGCAAGTAGTAGGAAATGTCATTCAAACAGTATTAAATAATAAAGAAATGTTTTCTCCCAGGTAAGTCTAGGGATAGGGCAGCCTCTGGGGGCAGATACCTGGATTCCACATCTACTTCTGTGCAGTTCTCTTGCCTCTTTCCTCCATGGTGAATTACCTTCAATATCATGAAGAGGCTAAAGTGCTTCCATACATTCCAGTTAAGCATGACAGTGTCCAAAGGCAGAGAACATTTCTCTTTGTGTCTCTACTTTAGAAATGAAGAAATCTTTTTAAAAGCACCTAGCAGGTTTCTTCTCATGTTTTATTGCTGAGACTGACCCAGTCTTGGTAAAAGAACAAAGTTCACCACACCTGAACTTAAGGTAGACAGGTAGTGAGTAGTAAATCACCATGACTACTACAGCAATATACAATGCCATATCCCCAGTACTCCTTGGACTGAGAGATGGAGATACCAGGCTCACAAAATGTTATACTTGAAGGATGAGCTCAGCCCTAATCCAAGCTGGTTTTTTTGTTTGTTTGTTGTTTATTTTGTTTTGTTTTGTTTGTTTGTTTTATGAGGGGCTTTTGATAGCCATCAGGCCATAGTCACCAGGCAGGAAAAACAGTAACTAAGTCTCTAGGAAGTGGGTGCTACCAAGAGTTAAGGCTACAATGTAGCAGGAGCTAAAACTGAAGTATACAGAGGAGGGAACACCAGGACTCAGGGGGCATCAATATTGTTTACAAATTTACCCTTTGAAGACTCAAGGACTCGCTAACCTATACTAGAACTCCTGGATTGGGAAGAAAAATGTTGCTAAACACCATCAAATATGTAGATTTGAGATTATTTCATAATCCTTTAATTTCATCAGGTTTGGGAAGTAAAGTAGGGCAGTCTCTGATCAGATCATGATGCAAGAGTCAGTGGTGGAGGAAGGGAGAAGACAAAGGTAGGAGAAGCAACATCAGTGTGCTCCCTGCCTAGAAGTGGAACTCAAATGACCCAGCTCTTAGACTATGTAAGGCCCTGAACTTTTGGACAGTTCCAGGAGAGTAGGAAGCCCTGTTGTATCCCACGAAAATAAAATCATCCAAGCTGATCACCTAAAGCAAAAGAAGCCTTTATTTTAGCTGGCCAGCGACGACCACCCTTACACCTAAAAGCGGTGTGCAGGGAAAATCCCAGGTTAGTTCCTTTGTTGCCAGCATTTATAGGGAGCGGGAAGGGATTAGGGTGGGGCTATAGAGAGTGGGAACAGATAAAGTTGGGGCTATAGGGAACGGGAAGGGATTGGGGTAGGGTTGACTCTCTCTCCTGATGGCACTGGAGAATCTTTTTGGGGGTATAACAGCCCTAATGGGGGATTTTAATCTGGAAGATGGAAGCTCTAGTCATTTACTGAAGAAAAACAAAAAACAAACAAACAAACAGGCTCAGTCTCCATTTATATCCTGATTTTATGGTGTAGTTTATATTGGTTGTACACATACTGGAACACTGGCAGTTGATAAAAAGCATGTTAGTATAGATGTACATTTATACATTTATTTCATGGGAAAATGTCCTAAACATTCTCTTAAGGGGGAAATAAATGATAAAGCAACAACTGTACTATGATTTATGTAAAATGAGACAATGATCAGTAACAAATATGTTTTGGTTTTTTGCTACCCTGAACTGCTTAAGACCACTGCTTTAAACTCTAAATATCAAAAAATATCTGCAACTCATCCCTTTTGGAGGCCTCAGTGCACCTTATACACACTTTCTTCCTCTTAGCTATAAATTTCAAATTCTGCACATTATATACATATGTGGAAATATGATTGGAATAATTTTTACCAAAATTCTAACAGTTTCAGAACAGTTTGGGTGATTTTTATTATTTCATTTTAGTTTTTACTTTATATGTTATTGAATTTTTAGGATGGTGACCATATATAATTTTTATAATCAGAAGAATAATTAGCAGCTAGCGCTTATTAAACACTATGTGCAAAAATTTTATGTTTAATCCTTCACAGGGCCTCTATTAGGTAAATTTTATTACTATTGTATTTTCCCAATGAAGAAATGGAAGCAGAGAGAGATCAACTGCTTTGCTGGGTCCACACAGTTGTGAAATGGGAGAGCCAGGATACAATCTAGGCAGACTGGTTTTACCTACTATGTTTATTGTATAAAGAATTTCTACTTAAGGTCGGGAAGATTAAATGAGTAAGAACACAAAGAAGAGTATAAATTATATGCTCAATATACTAAGGTTAAATTTGGGGAAGAGTTACTAAAAGATGAACATTCTGTGTGGGCAAAAAGGTATATTTCAGGATCTTACCAAGTTATCACTGATAAAGATCTACTCAGTGTTTAAGTATAGCATATTCTCATGCATGACCAAATATGTGACCAAATGTTCTTTGTTTTACAAGTTTGTTTATTTGCTCAGCAATACTTAGTGCTTCTAGGAATTATGCATTATATTCTTGTGAATTTAGAAACATTTTCTTTTGCCTGGGGCAAAGTAAAGATGATTAATAATTGGACACTGTTAAATAATGGACCTCCAAATAGCATTCTGTAACAAAGTAAGCTGTATTTTATTGAGGTACATCAGCCAACCAGGCTTTTAAAATAATTTTTAGGTGAGAAAAAATGGATGACTATATAAAATTAATACTTTAAAGCAAATCTAGGTGAGCAGGAAGGTACAGTAAAAAAGATTAGGTTTCTCCATATGGATGGGGGACTAAGATGTCTTCCAGATTTCTGACCTGGGTAATCAGATAGGTATATATTGATGCCATCAACTCAGGATAGAAAAGAGAAAAGTGGCAGATAGTGTAGAAAACAGTGACTTTGATTTTAGTCATTGAGTTTATAAGACATATGAGAGATGTCCAGATGGAGGTAGTCTACCAAGTAGTTGGTAGAATATTGAAGATATGGGTTTGGGGCTTGCTATGTTTTGACTGGAAATGCAGATGTAAAAGTAGTTAGCATGTATATTTCAAGTTCTCAGATTCTGGAGAAGCTACTCACCCTATTTAGGTCTTAGGATCCTCTTATGTAAAATGACTTGATGATAAATGTTTCCTCGCTGAGAAATGAACAATTAATCAGTACCTAAAGTGATTGATACAGGGACCTTCAGTTCAGAGTCCAGCACTGTTCAATGACTGAATGAGTGACAATGAGAGGTGTATAACTGACAGATGGTGGTGGGTATTGTCAGGCAGAAAGTAAGCACCTCTGAGCCAGAGGGAACTGATTCTGTGTATGAGAGCACTATTACTTGGACTAGATCTCATAGACCCAACAAGTTTTCTGTGCATAACAGCTACTCTGGAAGCAGATAGCAACCTTGAAGAGAATTAGTGACAGAAAACAACATAAGTATACTAGGGCTTTGAAGGATTATATTCTTGAGAAAGTATTACACAACAGAAAAGGCTATGATAGTATAATAATTTAGTTATATTGTAGAATTTATTTTTGTAGGAACTTTAAATTACTTATATCAATACTTTGCTATTACAATATGGCATTGCTAGCCTGTGAACTATAATATGTTAGAATACTATAATGAGCAGAAGATTTGCAGCCAGAGGCCTGGGATTTGAGTTTTTGGATTGATCATTTACTGGTCCAAATTCTATGTTCTATATGTTGATAATGGCAGCATGACCATCCACTCAGTAGTGCAAACTTGAAATCCTGTCTTTCCCTTAACCCTCTAAAGTCAACTGATCACTAGTTCTGACAACTCTGACTCAATGTCTCTTAATTATCTCTTTGTCCTCATCCTGACTATACTCTAGTCTGATGGTCTCCCAGCTAATCCACCTCCTTCATTGTGGCTTCTTCACTGGCTTCAAGGTTATCCTCTTGAAACATACTCCTCTTATTTTGTAAGTAGTGGAAACACACCAAGATTTTAAAAGTCCAAACACCAGCATGGCATTAAGGCCCTTTACAGTTTGGTTCCACCTTTGTTTTCTAGGCTCAATCCCTGTGATTTCCCATCATATACTTCATGCCCAGTCAATGTAATTTGTACCATTCTCTCATGACCTTGATCTTCTGCACTTTCATGTCTTTGCTTAAGATATTTCCTGTGCCTGGAAATCTCTTTCTCCCCTACTCTAACTAGCAAATTGGTTTATGCTCTTCAAGGTCCAACTCTTTGCACTTAAGAAATACTTCCCATGCTCCTTATCATAGTTGTGGTCTTCTTCCCCTCTGTACCCTTTGTATTATAATTATTTGATGCATTTACACTGAACAGTGAGGTACTCAAATTTGTATCCCCTTGCATCCTGGAATCTGGCCAAAGGTATTGTAAGTAATAGAAGTTATTCATTTTTTAAAGTGCTTTCTAAAAAAGTTATCTTAGGCAAATCTCTGCATTTGTGAGCCTTGGTTTCCTGGTCTGTAAAATTAGAATATATAATATTAATAGTATATACCCATAAAAATACTTATAAATAAGACAAAATCATTTGCATAAAAGCACTTTGTAAGCCACACATTTCTGTAGTATTTAACTCTTGATTCTTAAGAAACCTGTTTCCAACTATGTTCTTTATGCAGAAAATAATAGACCACTAACAATGCTTGCTGACTTATATACAATGTGAACGTATTCTGTATTAACCAGGCTGGTCACTGTGATGAACACAAAGGCTACGAGCTGAACAAGACCTCAAAATAGCCCTTTTATTTGTCCCCTCTGGAAGATTTTGGTTTTTGTTTTTCCTCCACTTGACAGCAGCATTGCTGAAGTCAGTAACCAAAAGCTACACTAGGGGGCTCCCCTGTATTTTCCAAATGAAGTCTACAAAATGTCCTTCACCAGCCCAGATGTTTCTGAGCTCCGGCAGTACTTACTTTTGCTGGAGCAAAACAATAGAGACAACACAAGTCGCAACCTGAAAATGATGACTTTCATTTCTGTTGAACCACTGTCTGAGCCTTTCTTGGCTTTTCTTAGACTGTTATTGAAAGAAGGAAGGAAGGAAAGAAGGAAGGAAGGAAGGAAGGAAGGAAGGAAGGAAGGAAGGAAGGAAGAGGAAAATTATTAATCCTCTTGTACTAAGGAATCTAGAAACTAAAATTCAACCTGTTATTCAACTGAGGATTCTAATATATTAGTTATGATCAAGAAGTTTGAGCCCAGACTGAGCTAAGTAGAGGACAAACTTGAGACAAATATTTGATTACAGTGTTCCCAAGAAGATCTTGTAAATAGTAGAGGAGAGAAATCTTAAATAAATGAAAGTGCAAGCTAGGCACAGTCAAGTATTCGTATAATCCCTGTGATTTGGGAGGTTGAAAGGAGGATTGCAAGTTCAAGGCTAGCCTCAGCAATGTAGTAAGACCCTGTCTCAAAAAAAAAAAGTAAAGAGAACCAGGGATATAGCTCAGTGGTAAAGTGCCCTGAGTTCAATTCCCAGTGAAGAAGAAGAAGGAGAAGAAGAAGAGGGGGAGGGGAAGGAAAGTGCTTTTCTTTCTGAGATAATCAGCTACAAGTTATAATGCAAAGACTGCTAGATGAAGAGTCAAGGACTAGTTCTAATGATGGGTGAACTTCTAAATCCTGCTACTTGTATGATCACTCACCTTCTTCATCCTAAGTAAGGTTTTTTGTGATGCTCTTTAAATACCAGCTTTTATGAGATGCTACTTACATGTATCAATTTAATTTGATGAATTTTGAAAATAGATGTAGTCCTGTAACTTCTCCATCATTACAGTACAGAACATTTCGCCTATTTTTTCCCTAAGAGCTTTGCAAGGTTAGCTGTTACATTTAGGTTTTTGACCCATTTTGAATTAAACTTTATATATGGTTTGAAATAGAAATCCAACTTCATTTTTTTTTGTTTGTGGATATCCAGTGGTCCCAACAGTACTTACTGAAAATATCATTCAGTTTCCATTGAATTATCTTGATGTTCTTGTCAAAAATTAACTGATCATAAATGTAGAGATTCATTTCTGGACTTGCAACTCTATCCTATTGATCTATATGTCTAGTCTTATGCCAGTTCCATAAGCTATTATACCTTTACATAAGTTTGGAATCATGAAGTGTGAGTCCTCCAACTTTGTTCTTCTTCTTCAGAGTTGCTTTAAATGGATTATTTTCCTTAAGTTTTTTTCAACTCCAAGTTTAACGGGGTAAACATTTAAGGAGTATTTATCATGCACCTAAAACTTAAATATATGCATGTCATTTGTCATCTTAAAAACTCTGTAAGGTACTATTATGATTTTATTAATTAAATAATCATATTTTTAGCATCTATTATGTGCCAGGTATCATGAATACAAAATACTGGGAATATGAGGTGTGGCATGATACCTGTTCTCACACATGTGGGAACTGAGGCTCAAAAAGTTTAGGTAATTCTTCCCAACAGCAAATGTGGATTAGAATGCAATTCTATTAACTCCAAGTCCTATAGTACTTCCACTACTACAAGAAGACTGAAGTTGATTCCTTTCAAATAGTTCCCAAACTTCTGCTACAGTTCCCTCTGACCTGAACTGGCTGAATTGCTGTCTGAGTGGCATGAGCACAAGGATAAATACTGAATCTTATGGCCTTCTCACTTAGGTGGTAGATCACTCAATCATTTACTTTTTTTGTAATTATTATTTTTTAGTTGTTGATGGGCCTTTATTTTATTTATTTATATGTGGTGCTGAGAATTGAATCCAGTGCCTCACACATGCTAGGCAAGCACTCTACCACTGAGCTACAACCCAGCCCAATCATTTACTTTTTTAAAGAATATTTATTAAGGATCTGCTGTGTGTCAAGAATTAATGATATAACCAAGACTAGACAATGTTACTGTTTGCATTAAGTTTACTTTCTTATATGATGGGAGCCATATAATAAGGAATTTCACAAATAATAAAATAACTGTAGCAAATAATTGCAGATTGCTATAAAGAAAAGGAAAACATGGTACATAATTAAGAATATGAGAGACAACTACTTTGGATAGGAATTTCACAGAAAGCCTCTTTGAAGAGTTGAAATTTTGTCAAGCCATGAAGAATCAGGGCTGTAGCCCTTTCATGAGTATTCCAAGTACAGAAAGAACAGAAGTCAAAAGAGCAAAGTTCCTGAGGCAGGAAAGAACTAAGCATACCCTTCAAACTGACAGAAAGTCAATGGGACTAGAATGTACTGAGCAAAGAAGGGAGGAAGCAGGTAATATCTTGCAGAACATTGCAGGTTACTCAAGAGAGCAGATATAAAGTCATTAAGGGATTATAAGCCAAAATATTTTAACCTGCTTTACATTCACACTGGCTGATGTGTATAGAATGCATTGGGAAATTTAGGGTAAGCCAGAGTAGAATCAGGAAGTCCAGCTAGAAGCCTATTGCTGCTGTCAAAATAAAGAAGGATATGAGCTGGACCTTAGACCAGGATGATTCTAGTGGAGATAACTGGAAAGAAGTAAACAGACAATATGTGTTTTACAATTGACATTAACAGATTTATACTCAAGTTTCTGGTTTTAATAACTTACTAAATGTGTACAGCATTTGCTGAAATGAGGGAGAATGGGAGAGAACTAGAGAATATATAGGTTAAAAAGATCATCAAGAATTCTGTTTGGAGGTTTTAAATTTAATGTGCCCATGGGGTGTTCAAATGGCAATATCAATAGGTATTTAGGATAAGGGGAAGGCTCTTCCAGAAAGGAAAGCAGCTGAGGAAGAGGGCTTACTGTCAAGGGAAACCTCTCTCTGATGCTGGACAGATGTCAGACAAAGGAAGCCATTATTTGAGGAGCACAAAAAGACAAGAACCAAAGACTAATGGTGCTATTTCAGCTCATCTTAGCAAGTAATTATTGAATGCTTCCAATGACCACCATAAGAGTACTCTTAGATATTAGAAATAGGCATGAACTTGAAGAGAGAAGACATGGTTTAAAGTCTAGTGAATTTGACAAAGTTTAACCTTCTTTGATCTTGTTGGATGATCATGAATACTAAATGGAATAGTTCTAAAAGAATCTATTTAGATATAGGCTCATATTATACATTTTGGGAGTAAACATTATGAGTAATCAGTATGAATAGCTTTGGATCCTATTGCCTTCTGAAAACAACCAATGACTTTGGTGATGATTTGAATAAATTTAGTTTATCCTCATAGAATAGCTTTTGTATCATATAGGTAAAGCAGATCAGGACAAAATGATGCAAGGATACTGATGTGTGTATACTAAGCTCCCATGTGGTGAAGTAACATCTCTCAGAATCACTGAGTCTCAGCAGATCATACTCTGAATGTATGTGATCATGACTGACAGTCACAACATGATTACATTGTCTGTGATCTGTTTTCCATGGTTTCTCAAACATGTTAGTGTTGTCTGTGCATCTGATAGATGTACATCTGAACCTTCTTTAAGAGCCCACCTGTCGGCCTTAGCTCACAGCTTCAGCAATACACACCAGCAATGGTTTCCATTCTCTCCTATTCAGTCACATAGATTTGCTGCTTCAATAAAATGCACGTTTTTCACTCCTTCACTTTGCCCTTGGAGGACAACTCAATTTTTCTCAAACACCATGTGCTTTTACACTGCCAAACCTTTGATTCTACAAAGGGTTCCTTTGACCTAGAATATCCCTACTACTCACCTTTCTGCTGATTTATTATTCATACTTACAGACTCAGATAAATATAAATTTCATTCTCTTTAACACACTAGATTAAATTCATTACATCCTCATTTATATTTGCATTTCATTATATGTATAATTCAATGTACTTGTTCAACAAACATTTAAAGAATGCTCTTGAATATCAGGACTCTTTAAGATGCAAAGGACACAAACTCAAATCCAAGTAGCTTAAACAAATGAACTCACCTAACTAAAAAATACAAGGGAAAACATGGTAAAATCCAGGCATTTGAATGATGCTATTACATTTTTTGTTCTGTTCAGGCTAATTAGGTTGGGTTCCCTAGAAATAGAGCTGAGAAAGGGATTCTAATGACAGTGACTTATTGAGAGAATGCTTTCCGAAAAGGGTGCATGAAGGAAACAGGGTAGGACAGAGGAAGAAAGCTAAGCAAAGATGTGCTCTCAGTTGGAGATGAGCTTCAGCCTCTTCCCCTGAGGAGATCTGAAACATAAATTGCACCACAGAGCTTATCCCACCTTGAGGCAAAGGGGTTTGTCTGCCTTATGCACCCCTTTGTCAGTCAGTAAGAATTGAGGGTTGTAGGATAGGGAAGAGTTGTGGTAATATTCTCAGTGACAGAGTTCTGGGTAGGGCACCAATACTATCTATGTGGCAGGCATGACAGCTGCCAGTAGCCCAAGATTCATGTGCATCTTGGCCAACTTCAGAAGAAAGAGCTCTCCCCTTAATGCTCTGACTGAACAGTTCTCAGGGAGAACTCTGCTGTGTGCAACTATTTTGCAAGACAGATAGACAGATGGGGTCAGAGCCAAGCAATCCACTTGGAGAGGATGCTATCCTGGAAAGGGGGTAGCAAAGAAGGGGAAAGAAGGATGAGTAGACAAATGCAAACCAAACCGTACCAGGTACTGCAAGAAGTAAGGGATTCAATGGTGAACAAAACATGCATCTAGTTCTGCTTTCATGGAGAACATTCACCTTATTTAGTACAAGACAGACCAATAAGATCCTGCAGTGAAGTAAGGTATATAATTTAAAAAAATATATTTTTAGTTGTAAATGGACACAATAGCTTTATTTTGTCTATTTAGTTTTTTTATGTGGTACTGGGGATTGAACCCAGCGCCTCAAGTGTGCTAGGTAAGTAAGTGCTCTACCACTGAGCCTTAACCCTAGCCCCAGGTATATGATTCAATAGAGGAAGTATTGCTTTGGTACATTATATAGAAGGAGTCACCTCATTCTTCTGGAGGGTTGATATTTTATCCAGCTTTATATCTCTGGTGCCCAGATAGTACTGTTAAATATTGTTGATGCTCAATAAATGAGCAAATACAGCTGATGTGTAGATTCAGGGTTTTGAGGAGGCAGTAACCCTCTCCAGGAGGTGTCTTTTCAGCTAGTTTATAAGCCATAAAAGAAAATTACTCACTACTTTATGGCTATATCATACTTTTAAGTAAAATTATTTTTATATCTGGCTCTTAAAAATATTTTTGATTATTCCCAAATTCTAAAACCATCTTCAAATGGCTGACATACCAACTCTGAGAATATTAATTTCTCTCAGTTTAATTCAACATATAATTCAGTGATCATCAACTTTGTGCCTTTAGAGTGCTAAATATTGCAAAAGATACAGAGATGAATAAACTTCAGTGCCAGCAAGCAAGAGTTCAGGACTATCTAGTAGGGATAAATGTGATGATTTGTAATGGTAGGGAAAGCAAATTTCATTTTGTGTATTTTCTGGATCACTTCTAGGAGAATTGCAGGTTTTAAAATGTGCACTTAATCATATTCAGTGCCTCTGAATCTAAGGTCAAAGTATGTAAACTTTTAAAATGAAGACTTTATATAAGTGCTTTGAAGACAGAGGCAGCAAAGAGTCTGTCATCTTTGACTTTAATCTCTTTCTTACCCTTCACATCTGGTCCCACCTACAGATTAAATCTTTATTTCATCATCCTAGTCCAAGTCACCCTCTTCTCTCACATGGACTCACCCTCATTTCTCACATGAAAAAGCCACCTAATTGTTCTTTTGGATTTTGTTCATTGAGTTCTTTCTGCCCATTATTCATAGATATGTAAACAGTAATTTTTTGACATTGTAAATTTAATCACATTTCTGCGAATCCCTATTTCAGTCCCATTAAAATTCTGTCTGACTCCCCATTGTACTGAGTATAAAATCTAGACCCTTTATAGTGGCCTATTGGACTCCACATGAGTTAACCCAACTTTCCCTCTCTGCTCCCTGATCACTAAACTGCACTGCCAGTCTTCCTTCAGTTCTGCACACACTGGAGGGGAGGGCCTTCACACCTGTGATTTTCCCTGCTTCTCTGACTCTATCTCCATTTCAGTCTTGGCTTAAATAGCATGGCTATTACAGAGACCCTCCCTGACAACCTGACAACTTATCAAAGGAGGGTGTCATCCCTTTTTCCACATACCTTTATTTTCTATCATAGCACCAAATCACTTACAGTGTATCTCAATTTGAATTTAAAGTATTTATTCAAGTATTGCCTATCTCCCCCCACTAGGCTTCTGTTCCAAGAGGGGCAAGGGGCATATCTTTTATTTCCCAATACTAAACTCATTACTTAGTTCAGTGCCTTGCTTATAACAGATGTTCAGTAAGCATTGAGTTAGTTCAGTTTGATTCTTCCATTCATTCATTTACTGGAGAACATTTTAAACCCTAAGATGTTTTAAAATTTTTGCTGGCGAAAAATAAGGTATGTATAATTTTCAAGTTTTGTGCAGTTCTCTGGGTTAAAGATTTACTCAGTGATAGAACAATTCCCTAGCAAGCTTAAGGCCCTGGGTTTGATCCCCAACCCTGCAAAAAGAAGGAAAAAAAGCAGTTGTCTTTTTTAAAAAAGAAAAGATAAAAGATAATAACAGATTTGTTCTGTTTTGCTTTGCCTTTGAGGAAAAACTTACTTGGTTTTGAGAAGACACTTGAAAGGTTTTGTTGTAACTATCTCACTCGGTACTCATCCACTAGTTTGGGGGAAAATGAAAACCTGAACAGATATGTTTCACGTGAAGCAGCTCAGTTTTCGTTTCATTATATAAACTTGAGGTGTGTTTTGACAGTGCTCCTCTGCAGAATTTGTGCTTACTTAGGGGAAATTATTCTTTAACTGAATTTAAATAGCTTTATTGTTTGTTCTTTTAGAAATACGATACTGTGTCTTTACTTCAAAAGATCTGGAAATCTGAAAACTGTACCACAATATGAGGTTCTAAACTTTCTCTGGAGCTGGAAGAGAAAAGAGGAAAAAAGGAACAAAACCAAACCAGGTTGGACTGAACCAAGTTGATACCTATAGAGGATTAGAATAAAATACCCAGTTGTGCTGATGTTGAAATGTTGATCCCTTGAGATTGTATTTTTGTGGGCCATTTAACATGATAACCCCCTTGTGGATATTAGAAAGGATTTTTCCTGAGTGAAGTGAATATTTCCACTCCTGTCAAAGATGCTGATCCTGGACAGAAAATGATGGCTACAGCAATGGTCCTACAACCTGCATTTCAACTTCACAGCAGGTGAGGTGCTCAGGGACTCTCTTGTGATAGGGAAGATGACTCTAGTCAGAAAGTGGTGGACCAGTGGCAAGGTGGCCATAACCTTCCAGGGACCCTGTGTGTAAGATTGTGAGTTTTGGTCTAAAGACCTTGAGTAGAACTTTGATCCATTACCTGTGACACATGCTCAGGAACTCTTTGGCTTCTTTAAATAAGCCAAAACCAAATTTTTATTGGAGGTTTACATTATGTCAGACTTGGATTAAGGTGCCAGCACTAAAAAGAAGAAAGAAAAAAAAAGAGGAAAAGGAATAAGAAAGCAACATCTGGTCTTGGGGAGCCCACAGTTTAATGGGGATAACCAGAAACCAGTGAACAACTGAGTATACAAATAGACAAAAGTAGCCAGGTGTGGTGGCGCACGCCTGTAAATCCCAGTGGCTTGGGAGGCTGAGGCAGGAGGATCATGAGTTTAAAGTCAGCCTCAGCAATTTAAGGAGGCCCTAAGCAACTCACTGAGACCCTGTCTCTAAATAAAATACAAAATAGGGCTGGGGATGTGGTTCAGTGGTGGAGTGCCCCTGGGTTCAATCCCCAGTACCTAAAAAAAAGAAAAAGACAAAAGTTAGACATATATAAAAATAGAATTTTGACCCATTTTGTGGGTTATGAAGATTGAGGAGGGAGGAGAGAAATCCAGGGAAATTCAAGGTTAGAGTTTGGTAGAGTGGTGTTAATAGAAGACAGATGAGAAAGACAAAATTTAAGGGAGAATTAAGATTTACAATCAGGAAAAGATTTAGAATGAGAAAACAGAGCCTTTGAGAGGTAAGGTTAAATGGATAGGATGTGTGAAATCATTAGATGGTTTTGTAGGTTGAATTCAGTCCTCTGAAAAAGTATGTTGAAGTCCTAACCTTAGGGACCTGTGACTATGACCTAATTGAAAATAAGGATCTATGAAGATGAAATCAAGTTTTGTTGAGGTGATACTGAGGTAGGATGGGCCCCAATGTGACTAGTGTTCTTATAAGAAGAAAAGACAGAGACATGGACACACATGCAGGGAAAAATGCCATGTGAGATTAAAGGCAGAGATTGGTGTGATGTGTCTAAAGCCAAGAAACACAAAGGGTCACTGGTAACTCCCAAGAACTGGGAAGTGGCAAGTAGACCTCAGAAGGAGCAGGGCCCTGCAGGTACCTTGATTTGGGACTTCCAGCTTCCAGAACTGTGAGAAAGTCAATGTTGTTTTAACCACCAAGTTTTGGGCACTTTGTTATGGCAGCCCCAGGAAACCAGTTCAGATGACATGCTTACAGATGCTTGAAGAACTGGAAGAGGGATTGGAAGAGGGCAAACAAAGGCACTTGACTTTTTCTGAGACTTAAAAAATAATAATTAAAGGCTTTTCCAAATGCCACATTCTTAACATTCTCACTTCCTTTGGCTTGCTTATCATGGCAGCCATGTCAGGATAGTGCTTGTTCCTTCCCTCCAGCAAGAGCTTAGGCAGTGACAAGATGGTCTAGGGATTTCTTACTAAGAATATTGTAGGATTTATACATGTTCTGAACTTATTTTCTATTTCCAGATATCCCCACTTAAATGTTATCATTTTCTCTGATAGCATGTGCTTCTTATGTCCTCATGCTTTCACCATCTGAATTGACTTCTTTGGCAGATTTATCACTTTCTGCTCCTGGTGCTTACCAATTATCCTGTTTGCTAAAATCTTTTACATTAGAAATTTGTTTTAAGCATTTTTAAATGATCTTGCAGATGATTTTTTGAATAAAGTATTAAACATTTTCAGCTTATGTTGAAGAGAGTAGTATACTGAACCCAAAATAAATATTCCCTGTATACAAAACTTATTAAGATTTTCTATGCTTGCATTAGCCCTTCCTGCCCATCCCAACCCACCATCATTTTCTAGAGAAATATTTAAAAATAAGTATAGACCTCCGACTTTGCCCCTCTAATGTTCTATTGTACATCTCCAAAAAATATGGACATAGTCTTCAATAATCATGATGGCACTATTGTTCCTGAAAGCTTGGTCCTCATCCCCAATGTCAATTCAATAATCAAGACAAGGTTTTGAGAAAAGGAAGTTTTATTGCATTGCTAGCAAAGAAAAAACACAATGACTATATCCCAGAGTCTGTGATTCTCCCCATCAAGGGGAGTAAGGGGGTTTTTAGTAATTTTTTTTTTTTGAACTGGGGATTGAACTCAGGGGCACTTGGCCACTGAGCCACATCCCCAGTCCTATTTTGTATCTTATTTAGAGAGAGGGTCTCACTGAGTTGCTTAGCACTTTGCCCGTGCTGAGGCTGGCTTTGAACTCGCGATCCTCCTGCCTCAGCCTCCCAAGCTGCTGAGATTACAGGCGTGTGCCACCACACCCGGCTAGTAATGGGGTTTTTAAAGGGGTGATCCAGAGAAATTCCATTTCCCGAGATTGAGGAGGAGAGATTAGGGAGGAAAAGATTAGGGAGGAGAAGACCAGGGAGAAGAAAGACAGGAGGAGAAGGTTGGGAAAAAGAAAAAACCTGTCAGTTTTAGAGCAACAAAGGATATGGTCAAAGCATAAAGTAAACCACTGTTAAGCTATGACAAAATGTATTCAGAGAAGTTTAGCTTCCATCCTTATCCCTTCCATCCCCTTCTTTCCTAAGTAACATTTATTTTTTAAATGCCTAATTTAGCCTTATGTCTTTTAGAAAATATAAGCAATTATGCATGTGCATTCTTATTTCTCCTCCTTTCTCACACAAAAGTTATATTATTCCATGCGTGTCTCATTTTTTTTTAACTTAACAGTACAATTTGGATTTCTCTTCATACCAATTTACAGGGAATCATTCCTATTTATTTTTAAGATTATATTCTATCTTCTGGTTTATTCAACCAGTTTCCTATTCATGGAAATTTTGGTTGTTTTCAATCTTGTGTTATTTCAAATAATACTGCATACTAGTAATACATACACTATAATAATATGTATATATAAATCAGTTTGTATTTGCCAGTGTATCTTTTAGATAAATCCTTAGAAATGAGATGAATGAGTCAAAAGGTAAATGCATATGTAATTCTGCATTATTCCCTTCCATAGTAAATATACCAATAATTCCCACCCGCTATATGTGGAAGAGCCCATTTCTCCTACTGTCTTGCTGTAACAGTGATCCACTTTATGTTTGAATGTAGCCCTCGCTGCTCTGCCACTGCCACTTATTTTTTAAATGGACGTGTTTCTTTCTCTTCCTCTCTCTCTGCTCCTCTCTAATTTCAGGGGAAACAGGATTACCTTTCTTCCTCATGTTAGGCAGATTTATCTTTGAGTACACACCCACCATAGAAATGAAGTAATCCAGAGTTTGGGGATGGTACCAAAGATCTCAGAAGTGACTGTCTCCCAATTTAACAAGGGAATTGAAACTCCAACAGAGAACACATGGAATGTAGTCTTTAAATCACCTCTTTAAAAGTCCCCTGTTCCTGTTGATGAGCAGAATCACAGTCTTTGGGACTGGAATTCCCTGTGTTTCTCCTTTGCTAGCAGAGCAATAAACCTTCTTTTTCCTTTTTTTCAAAACCGTGTCTTGGTTATTGGATTGGCATCAGGGACAAGAACAGAGTTTTCAGCAACAGTAAGAGAAATAAGACAAAACTGCTCACCTAAGCCATTTGTGAATTCCTGACCATAGAAACCATAAAAACACACATACACAGTTAAGTTTAATATTGCGTTAAGCCACCATTTGAAGTAACTTGTAACACAGTTATTAGATACCTAATTCATAGTATAACATTGTTACCAGAGAGGGGTCCAAGTGTTGATGGGGGATTACCATTATGATTCTTGGGGCTTGTATCCTGTGAGAGAAGAATTCAAGCAAAACATAAACTGTAGAAAAAGTGTAGCAAAATTTATTGGACAGGGAAAAGCACCCTTAAGAAAAAGAGTGGGGCACTCACAGAAGAGACCGACAGCTTACTTTTTTGTTTCTCAGTTTTATTGGGATAAGAGGGCAAGTTTCTAGAGAGTCCCACCTGGGTACTACCCCTAACTTTTGATCAACAGTAGGATTACATCAGATTTTAAGTCCCTACTGCACAGGATTTTACCCCCAGATACTCAAGCAAAACCCTTAGGGATGGGGGTGGGAGGGTAGAAAATTTACAATTACGATCAGATTAAAATGACATGCTAAAGAGTTAAAGGTAACTCTTAGTCACCTTGGCCCGTGCCAACTGGTTCTAAATGGAACTTGTTTTTACAGATTTTATGGCTGGTGGACTTTGCTTTTGATTATCCTTTTTTCTGTGTGTTTTCTCTCACGTGGAAGCTAGAGAGGAAAGAGCAAAAGAAAAGTGGTGGGAGGATCTGGTGAAAATCAAAGGCAAATCAGTAGAGTAGAGGAAGGAAAAGAATAGGAGGAAAGAAGAGGGGCAGGAAAGGGAAAATAATGGGGAATGATATTGACTAAATTATATTGTTATATTGTGTACATGTATAAATATGTAGCAACAAATCCCACCATTATGTATGATAATAATGCACAAAAAATATGGAAAAAAAGAAAGAATTTATGCTGTTTCCTGAGTCTTGGAATCTTTGTGTAAGTCACAAAGGTTGCCTTTCAGGGTAACTTGTGTTCTTATCAGTGAAGGAGTCTTGGACATATATCCCTCAGCCTGAGAGTAGCTCTGAGGATAACAGATTGTCTTCAAGGAATGTAACATATCCTATTGACTTAAGCTGAAGCAGGGCCAGAATGGTTTTGGGTAAAGTGCATCTTAATAGAAACATATGGAGGGTCAGCATATAGGCCTAGCATAAGCGCAAAAGGATGGGAAGCAGACCTCAATGGATTCAGGGAAGCCTTTATTCCTTCATGGAATTGGGCGCTGTCAGAACCCATGTTGCTGACAGGAAAAATGGCCATCAGTGACAGAGGGGATTGGGGTTTATAGGGTATAGTGAGGATGATGTAATCATTGGAAACCGTGCATGTGCAGTTTTGACCATCAGGGGCTAGTCATACAGGTTAAAACCAGACCCCCAGGGATGAGTACTCAGATCTTGCCTGTTGTTGTTTAGGACTAATTTGCCACTGGGGAAGGTCAAGATTTTAGGGCCCAGCATTCTGTATCTGCCCCTTTCCTTTAGGACCCATTGTTATCAGGAAAGAATGCACTGGGAGATGTTTAATGTTTGGCCAATTTTCCCCTTCCTCTTCCCAAGCCACACGGTCCCTCCATTTTTCTTGGGGAGCTGTCTTGTAGGAATATTATTTTCCATAACCATTCATCTAGTCTGAAGAATTATTCCCTTAACTTCATGTTCTTCCAGCTCATGTCTATCTGCTACCTGTCAAAAGGAGGTCCCAGAGAACAGGACTTCAAGTCAATATAATAGGGTCCTTGACATACACTATAGAAAAGAATTTATAGACACATTATATATTGGACACAGAGATTTATTTAGGAAAGCAGGGAATATACATTCAATGGAGAATGTGGTATACAATGGAATATTACTCAGCCATAAAAAAGAATACAGTTGTGGCATTTGCAGGTAAATTGATGCAGTTGGAGAATATCGTGCTAAGTTAAATAAGCCAATCCAAAAAACCAAAGGCTGAATGTTTTCTCTGATAAGTGGATGCTGATACATAATGGGGGAGAGGGGAAGGGAAAAATGGAAGAAGTTGGATTGTGTGGAGGGAAATGGGGGAGGAGAGGAAAGATGGTGCAATGAGACAAACATCATTACCCTATGTACATGTATGATTACATGAATGGTGTGACTCTACATATGTACAACCAGAGAAATGAAAAGTTGTACCCCATTTATGTACAATGAATCAAAATGCATTCTGTAAAAATAAAAAAAATTTAAAAAATCAATTCAATGTTCAAAATAAAAAAAAAAAAAAGAGAAACTGGGGCCTTTCGAAAGTGAGAGATTTTTTGTGTGCTTTCTCTCTCTTCACATATTTGTGTGTGTGTGTATGTGTGTGTGTGTGTGGCACTGGGGATTAATCCCAGGGGTGCTTTGCCACTGAGCCACATATGTAGTCTTTTTTATTCTTTCAGACAGGATCTCACTAAGTTAGTTACCCAAGCTGGCGTCAAACTTGTGATCCTCTTGCATCAGCCTCCTGAGTTGCTGGGATTTTAGGCATGTGACACCTCAGATGGCTCAGGCTGTTCTTTTAAAGGAAACTTGGTAAAGGGTGGGCATGGAAAGGATGTGTTGTGACATCAGTCGGGTGATCACAGGATGGTTTATGGTGGTCTGGCAATTCTCAGTTTAACATCTTCTTCATTATCTAATCAATAGATAACATTGGGAAAATACCACATATTATAGGTTACTAGGAAAGCACCCTACAATTATAGGTTTTGTATCTTCCTTTGCTCAACCTATTCTAAAAGTGTAGGTATTAGTTGGCTAACTGATCAACTAATGTATAGTGTATAGGGCAATTTTCATAATTAGGTGAATTTCCAGTAACTTTAAGATTATGAGTATAGATTTGTAGATTCCAGAAATTTGGGAGTGATGGGCCTGGGGGAGAGAACTGGTTTGGGGAGTGGTAGACCTGTGAGAACACTGACTTTAGGAGAGAAGGTATGAGAAAAATGAGCACAGGCGTCTTAGATCACAGTTTCATTTTCCTTGTCTTTTCTTTTGTCTCCTTTCTACTTATCTTTTATGTGTTTTCTGTTCTACCTCAACACGATGTTCAAAAGGATACCTTTTGCCTTTGTTTGCACCAATATGCTAGGTACAGAGATATCAAACATCAAAGCACATGTGAAACAAATCTCTTTAGACATAATTTACAAAGAAAATGAGAGAAAGCACATTCCATGACTCTTGAACCCCCTTACCCACTTCTAGACTATGAAGACGTATAGCTGAGACTACTTAAGAAGATAGCTTTTAAGAACACTGTTCTTAGCTGGGCACAGTGGCACACGCCTGTAATCCCAGCACTTGGGAGGCTGAGACAGGAGGATCACAAGTTCAAAGCCAGCCTCAGCAACTTAGCAAGGCCCTAAGCAACTCAGTGAGACCCTGTCTCTAAATAAAATACAAAATAGGGCTGGGGATGTGGCTCAGTGGTGGAGTGCCCCTGGGTTCAATCCCCAGTACCAAAAAAAAAAAAAGAGAACACTATTCTTACCTCAAATATAGGGAAGGGGCTTTCTGTAGTACTGCTTAATAAATATGTGACCCCTACAGTTAATAATGCAAAGTTGACCTTATGTGTATGTGTATAGTAGGAAGTTAAATGAAAGAGACCCGGAATGCTTTCATTAGTTCTAGAAATAAATGACTTAGAGATGAATGGGAACAGAAGGCAATTGGAATTTGACATGAAAGAAACAAGGGAAATCTGCACAGTACCAGGCTCAGAGATATCATAAAGCTCATGACTGTTTATGTCCCATAACTTCTATTCATGGATGTATTTGATCCCTCTCTTGAATCTCAGATAATTGAAGGACTGATTGAGGAGGTTCATGGCAAATAAAAGAAATCAAATATGAAAGTGGCCACAATTTGCAAAACCATTGCCACGCAGCTCTGTGACTTCCTGAAAAGGTACAGAACTCCCTTCCTGAATGGATTCCTGTTTTGAATTTCATTGCCAAATAAACCTGCAAGCACCACAGCTTATAAATGAGTGTGAGAGTCGTTAGGGTGAAGGGGGGAAAAAACAAACTCTGGTTTTGAGTTCCATCCTTTGGTAGAGAAGAGTACAAAGTGTCTTGGGAATATTCCATTGGTCAGTGATTAGGCAGGCATCACAAAGGAAGTTATGGTTGGGTATGAGCAGGCATTTAGAAATGAGCAGGTTTTGCCAAGGGACCAAGAGAGAAACCTGAGTCTTATAACAGACACGTAGCTCATGTAAGAATTGCATATTGATAGATTCCTCTTTAATTACTTGAAATTTTTCATATCAATTATTCTGAAGAAATTCTACCAACTTATTTTCTGAGTATAAAGAAGAGTCTCAGAAACCAACATTGAAAATGCTTCTAAATCTAGAAGTCCATAGGTACCATGATGATACACAGAATTTTCAGTATATAGTAGTATTAAAATGTTATGTAAGTTACAAAAGTGGCCTTGACTCTTCTAGATAGTTAGTAAGTCATTTCTTTTGTGAATGATTCTAACAAAGTGACATTTGAGGAGTTCATCACCTGCCAGGATCAATCCTGGTTGGAATAAAGCAATAGAACTTTCAGCTGACACTATGGAAGAGCTGCATGAATCAGAAAAAGGTCACTAAAAAGAGCAGCCTCAATAGAACCAATGGGATATGCCCATGAAAATATTAAATCCTCTCTAAGAAAGATATCATTCAGAGTCTCAATATTTTTATTTAAAAACATTTAATGGACACTCTAGATTGGATAGTCAAGTTACGGACATTTGAGCTAAGACCTGAATAATGAAGGTGAAGCCATGCAGAGATCTAGGGACAAAGCATTCTAAGCAGAAGAAACAACAAATGCAAAGGCTCTAATGAGCTTGCATTTTTAGAAACAGAGAGAAGGTGGTGTAATAGAAAATAGAAAAGGGGGAGAGTGAAAAGAGGAGGGCTGTCAGACTTCTTTAGTCAGGAGTTTGGATTTTATTCTAAACAGAATAGGCAGAGATGGGAGTGTTTTACAGAGCTGAGAATGTTTTCTCCTTGTTTCTAGTGTCCATTCTGGCTACTATAGAGAATGGACTGTCAATTCCCAGATGTTAGTTAGTGCCATTTCCCATGATGTGGGGTGTTTTGATAGTGAGCAAAGTAGTAGAGTCACTGTAGGGACATTTTGAAGCAATAACACAAATGTAATAAGAGTAATTTTTTACAAACAAGATCATATGCATCTGTGTTGTACATTTCTAAAAGTACAACATTCCATCCAGTAATCCCTGAGTATTATGTCCTTGGGAAGAGGTCAGGGTCTGTCACAAAAGGATTACAAAGAAAAAGAAATTAGTAATATTTAACAGTTCTCACTATTGAATATGATGTTAGCCATGGGTTTTTCATATACAGCCTATATTATGTTGATGTGTTTTCCTTCTAATCCTAGTTTATTGAGTTTTATCATGAAAGAATGTAGAATTTTGCCAAATGCTTTTTCTGCATCAATTGAAATAATCATGTGATTTTTCCCCCTCATTCCATTAATGTTGGGTATTTCATTAGTTGATTTGTATATGTTGAACCATCCTTACATTCCAGCAATAAATCCCACTTGGTAATGGCATATAATTGTTTGGTTTGGTTTGGTACTGGGGATCGAACCCAGAGGTGCTTTACCACTACACTACATCCCCAGTCTCTCTTTATTTTTTAATCTGAGACAGGGTCTTGATATATTGTTGAGGGTCTTGCTAAGTTGCCCAGACTAGTCTTGCATCCTTTGGTCTCATCTTCCCAAGTTCCAGGGATTACTGGCATGCACCACTGCACCCAGCTGAACTAATTTTGAAACAAAGTCAAATTGGGAATTTCTTAATGCCCCTGCTAACTAGCACTTGAGAAGATAAATCATTTTAGATTAGATAAGTTGTACTTATTCAAATATAAATTATAGTATGTGCAAACACACTTTAATGTGTGTGTGTGTGTGTGTGTGTGTGTGTGTGTAAAAGGGGGAGAGGGAGATGGGAGGGTAGGTGGAACATATACTATAATTACTGTTAAGTGTAGGTTCAGGAGTCATACTGCCTCTATTCAAATCATGTTTCTGACACTTATTAGTTGAGTAGTCCTGGGTAAATTTTTAACTTATTTATGCTAATTCCTTAGTTGTAAGATAGGAGTTAAAATAAATCTACTTCAGGGTTATTAAAAAGACAAAAATTATAAAGTACTTAGAATAATACCTGGTATATAGTAAGTGCCCTGTAAGGGTAACTGTCATTATATAATTGCACTTTGATTAATGAAAGATATGGATCTTTTGCTAAATTCAAGCTTAAAATCACATTGTCAACTAAATGATTTAATGGCAAGGAAAACATTTATAGTTGAAAACTGTAGACAGAGACCTTTAGATAAAAGATTATCAACTTTATCATCTGTGCAAGTCAACTTATTTACACATGAAAAGAAACCAAGATGCCTATCCTTAAATGTTCCCTCATGTAACAAGAAGTAATCTTCCAATCTGCAGAGACTGCACATAAATGTAGAGGTTTGACCTTGAAACTTCCTACCACCTGCAGTAACATGCACAATGAACTGACACTCTTCTCCAGTTCCTACTCCAATGGGCCTGATATTACCATAAATCATGCTCATCTGCTCCCTAACTACAGCATACATTTCTCAAGGTCAGGGTCCATGCTTAACCTTCACTATAATGCCATACCTCTCCACATAGAGCCTCAATCTCAGTAAAATGTCCTGGATTGAATTCTGTGCTTCCATTCCATTAAACATTTTTCTCCGTGGTATAAGATAGACGCCATTGTTGTAAGTTGAGAATCAGAGATTTAAATTCTACCTTGCTCCTTTCTTGTCCAGGTAACTTGAACTAGTAACTTCATAAATCCAAGTTTTAAGCTTCTCACTTATAAGATAGGAACAATATTTATCTCAAAGGTACTGTGAGAACCAATTAAAGCAATGCACACCATGTTGTGGAAAGTGCCCACAGAGAATCAAAAAAATTTTATCTGATTCTGAATTTTGCTGTATGAAGTCACCTCAATTCAATTCCTAAACTTTTTTTCTTTTTTGACTTAGAGTTGTATTTATTTTTCCTGTGTGTCATATTTCAATGATTTTTTTTTTTTTTAAATAGTACTTTTTGCTGGGGTTGTGGCTCAGTGGTAGAGTGCCTGCCTGGCGTTTGTGAGGCACTGAGTTTGATTCTCTGCACTGCATATAAATAAATTAATGAAATAAGGTCCATCAACATCTAAAAAAAATTTTTTAAAAAAATCAGTACTTTATTTTTAGAAGACTTGTAGACTTACAGAATATCTGAGTAGATATACATAGAGTTCCTATATTCCCACCCCACCTTGCCTCCACACATAGTTTTCTCTATTATTAATATTATTAATAGTAGTATGGCACATTTGTTATAATAAACCAATATTGATGCATTTTTATTATTTAAAGACTACCGTTTGTTTAGACCTAAGTTTTTGCATAATGTCTTTTTATGTCTTCAGATATCATCTGAGGTGTCACGTTACTTTTAGTTGTCATGTCTCCTTTGTCTCCTTTTGACTGTGACAGTTTCTCAGACTTTTTTGTTTTGATGATTTAACAGTTTTGAGGAATACTGATTAGGTGTATTGTAGGGCATCCCTTAATTGGAATTTACCTTGTGTTTTCTCATGATTAGACAAGATTATAAGTTTGGGGAAGAAAACTACAAAGGTCAAATGCCATTGTTATTTCTTAATATTAAAGATAGATTCTATGCACATGACTTATCACATTGATACGGACCCTGATCACCTGGTTATAAGTATCTGTCCAGTTCCTCCACTATAAAGTTGCTGTTTTCCCTTCTTTCCATATTGTACTCCTTGGAAGAAGTCATTATGTGCAGCCCACACTTGTGGGGAGTTGTGCTCTTCACATTTTTAAAACAAATAATTGATGCATGATACCATGTTGGATTCTTTAAGGTAGAGATATATGATATATGTCATTGCCTGCCTTGCCCAGAGTTCCTTTTAAGAAAAGCTGTCTCTACCTACAACATCTGCTAATTGGGCAGTTGGCCAAAGGACCGTGACCAGGACAGATGGCTACCTAACTTTCTGTGTTAACCTTGAGCAAGTTAAGGAGTTTTATAATTTGTTGGCATTTAATATTATTCAGTTTTCTCACATAAAAAAACTTAACCAAATGTAATTAGAGAATTCTCAGTTTATTTAATACATTGAAATCATACTTTCTGAAGAAAAAGTCCCCCAAATTCTTGCATACTGTTTAAAAACAAACTGAATGAATTCTGCTTCTTCCTTTCTCATGGTCTTCAATGTCTTTTTAGCAACAAAATTATACACATTGAAAAATGAGTTAAAAGTGTTAATAAATGCTCTACTGCTTAAAGGAAATTATTGAGTGTGTTAAAGAATTGATAAAAAAAAATGTCCTGTTAAGTGTCAAGGCTGTTCTTAAAAGGGACAATATTGCTTATGAATAGGAAAACAAACTTCACTATGACATGGGCAATAATGACACTTTTCATGACTCTTTATAAATGATTTTCATCCCTTAAAGAATTTTATTCTTTTATCAGGATATTCCTAAATACTGATCCAGAATGGGAACAAGTGAAACCATCATGTGTAATATTGAAAAGGAGAATAAAAATTGATGATAAGGCTGGTGATGTCACTTGTTGGCAGAGTACTTGCCAGGCATGTCATGTGCAAGGCCCTGGGTTTAATCCCAGCACGAGAGAGAGAGAGAGAGAGAGAGAGAGAGAGAGAGAGATTTTTTTGGGTCAGTGGATAATGATTTTAAAAGTCACTGGGTTGGGGTTGTACCTCAGTGGTAGAGCACTTGCCTAGCATGTGAGAGGCACTGGGTTCGGTTCTTAGCACCACATATAAATAAATAAAGTAAAGGTTCATGGGCAACTAAAAAAAATTTTTTAATAAAAGTCATTGATCAAGAAATGAAATGCAAGCAGGAGGGAGAGTGGAGGAAGAGAAGAGGTACTAGAGACTGAAATGGAGCAGATTATATTCAATGTACATGTGATCATATAAAAATGAACCCTACTGTCATGTATAGCTATAATGCACTAATAAAAACTAACAAAAAGCCTCACAAAAAACTTACAACCAAGGAACCAAATAATCCAATCAATAAATGGTAAATGAACTGAACAGATTATTTCTCAAAAGAAGAAATACAAATGGCCAATAAATAGATGAAAAATGTTCAACATCTTTAGCAATTAGAGAAATATGAATAAAAACTACATTGAGAGTTCATCTGATTTCACTTAGAATAGCAGCCATCAAGAGTAAAAACAATGATAAATGCTGGAGAAAAAGGAATATTTATACACTACAGAAATCAGTATGGAGGTTCCTTAAATGACTAGGAATGAAACCACCATATGATCCAGTTATACTACTCCTCAGTGTCTATCCTAAAGAATTAAAGTCATCATGCTGTAGCAATATGTGCATATCTATGTTTATAGCAGCACAATTCACAATAACCAAAATACAGAACTAGCCATAACCAAGTGAGTGAAGTGTCAATAGATGAATGAAGAAAGAATATGTGGCATATATATACACAATGGAGTTTTATTCTGCTATAAAGAAGAATGAATTACATCATTTGCTGGAAAATGAGTGGAATTTGAGAGCACTATGTTAAGCAAAATAAGCCCAAGTCAAAGTCAAGGGCTATGTTTTCTCTCATATGTGGAAGCTGGAGAGGAAAAAGGAAAAAAAAAGGTGGGGGCAGATCTCATGAAAATGGAAGGGATACCAGTAGTGTAGAGGAAAGAAAACAAGAGAAGGGGGGGTCAAGAGGGGGAGGTTAAATACTAGGGAATGATATTGATTATATTATATTGTTATAGCTTGTACATACAGGAACATGTAACAATGAACCACACCATTATGTAAAATTATAATGTACCAGTAACAAATATGGGCAAAAGAATACTACCTATATTCCGTTTTTGAATATTCATCCAGTCAACAGATATTGGTTTCCAATTGTTGGTATTCTAAACATGTGTATGTGCATATGTGTGGTATGTATTTTTCTGTCCTTGTAACTTACCTGAGTAAAATCTTTGACTTCTTTTCATTTCCCTAAAAGAGAAAAAGAGAGAGATGAAATCCAATCCTGAAAAATGGAAAAGTAGTTAATACCCTGAAAGATGGTATGTATGTGTTTCAACAAATCAGTTTCAAGGAGTGGTTTTCAGACTTTTTAATTTTAATTTTGTACCAGCACCCATTTGGGAGCTCAGTTCATATTGATAATGTTGTCCATGTTTCATTGTTAGTGATTGTTTAATGCATGAGAATGAAACAAGTTGCATCTGACCACTGTAGAAGTTATGTTACAATACAATTGGAACATAGACTATAACTACAAGAAATTTAAGCAAAGTCTGCAAAATAGGAACTGTTAAGAAAAGTCACATCATCAGGAAAAAATAAAGAAAAAGTATGTAATTTACTTATAATTTGTTTCAGACAAACAAATGTTTAGTGTAAGTATGTTGCATGTACTACTTTTCTCTTATTTCAGTGTAAATAAGATTGGGTAATTAGAATAATTCAACTGGAGTTCTATGCTTTTATTTACTAAATCTGGCAACCCTAGTAATGCCAGGATCTAAACTCAGGTCTTCCTGTTCCAGATCTGGCACTCTTCCCAAACTTACTTTTCCTTTAATTTATTTCATTAAATAACCAACCACAAAAGTATGTGTGGAATTAGGTTTCATAGTGATTTTTACCATATTTTATTGGTGCCCTAGACATTTAGAGAATGTGCCTGAAGGGGAAAAATAGACTCTCATCTTCATGCCTCTCTTTGCATCCATTAAAAAATTCTTCTGGACAGTTTTGTTGAGATAGGTCATGCTAAAGATTCTTTTTATTGTTGAAGGATGAAATCGAAAGTATCCTAGGGTTAGCCTTAAGGATAGTTTCATAACATTGTTTGAAATGTCTTTCCTTCAGCAAAAGGGACACAGAAAGCTACAGGTGGACATGACCAACTTATTTCACTCATCTGGAACAATATCACCTTAACAGGATTCACAAAAACAGTGTTACTATTATTATAACTCTAATTAATACCATTTATGCAGTCAACAAGTACTGTCATATACATTATTCTATGTGACCCTCACAATAAGTATATGAAGTAGTTTATATATTTTTCCTATGGAAAATAAGTTTCTATAATGTGAAATGACCTCACGTAGCTAACAAGTACCAGAGTTACAAACTTTAAAAATAATAATATAACTCTAATGATGAAACAATTTAATAATAACTCTAATAAGTGCTAGTACTACCTGCATCTTCTGTACCCAGAATTGAGCATTTCCACTGCACAGTGCTGTGAGGTGGGTATGAGAACACAGCTTCTGGGGCTTGCTTGTCAGTTCATTAACTTGAGTAGGAGTTCACTTTCTAATAATGCTCAATGTATAAACATTACCAACAATACCAAGATATTTGCAGTTTAAGTTTTGGAACTCCTTGTGCAATTATCAAATTCAGAATGGTTCTTATTCTCATCACTTTCCACTGCCTCAGAATTCTTTGCACTTCAGGAAACTAGGCTGACAAATGTGGGAAGCAGACAGCAGATTGGATCAAGTTGCTCAGTACCTTCCAAGTTTATTACTGGGGACCCCTGAAGTGAGTGTGATACAGGGGTATTCTTTCCACTCATGTTTAGATTCAGCATGCATTTTTGAATGCCCACTATAACCAAGCACTTTCACATATAATGACTCATATTTGAAAGCTCATAACTCAAAGGAGAGAAGATAGTGTTCTACTTTGAGATACGGAATTTAAATTCTGAAAGGTTTGGGTGCACAGGTATTGTTTTTGTTTTTGTTTTAATCACATCAGAGAGAAGTTTTTGTTTTAATCACATCAGAAAGAAGCAAGAAATTGCATGATTGGGTGATTACAAATGTCACTTACCTGGTTGATTATAAGTGCCC
The DNA here is from genome assembly GCA_020662805.1 of Glaucomys volans. Lineage (NCBI taxonomy): Eukaryota > Metazoa > Chordata > Mammalia > Rodentia > Sciuridae > Glaucomys > Glaucomys volans. The sequence goes on along the minus strand of JAJEJO010000377.1, from coordinate 249,990 downwards.
AGCAAATCTTTACCTGAATTGAACCTGTAATTTAGATTGCAGTGTTGGCATTCCTGAGCTTGGGTTTTGAGAAACCAGATTGTTTGTTTTAGAGCTTCATTAATGGGGATCTAATATTTTCCACCTTGCTCTTTTCTCACATAAATAATGGACAAACTCAGAGAACACAGCTTATTGACTACAGTTGATCCCTGGAAAAAGGACATGAAAGACATTTTAAATGTATTTTTAGAGTGCCATAAATTGTATCATGATATTCTGTCAAAGGTAGAGAATGTGACACAAAACTATCTCTGTGATCCATAGGCAGATGCAAATTATCTGAAGAGGCCATGTTATCTGAACTCCAAATTGGAACCCTTGGTCTGCAAACTACATTAACAGGAAAATGAAAGAGAATATTTAGGATCAATAAACTGACACCAATGGTGTAGTCAACTTATTGGAAAAAGACACCAAGAATCTGAGATTTCTCTCTTTGATTAAATTGCTATGGCTATTTCTCTTCCTGTGGTTAAAACATAACAAAGCAAAAATAACGACTCTCAGTTGAATTTACTTCTTTCCCTGTTTCTTTAAGAAATAGAGCATGAGAGTATATTCAACTTTCAAATGAGGACGACTCAAGGATGTGTTCTTTCCCTGGGTCACAGAACCTTGCAGAAGCATCTGCACAACTAGAAATCTTTTCCATCGGGGCGGGGGCGGGGGGACCTAAAGACTTCCCCCAAATGACATCCCAGGTTTACAATGTGACAAGACAGCAGCCTTCCTTGCTTCATTTGGAAAGAGTATCTCATCTCAGGCATCTAGTATTTCACCATTTCTCTCATTCTCCATTCTTGGGGGTAAGTCTTTCTCCTGTGCAAGCAGTGCAGGTCATTTTCCCACTCTTCCAATCCACATGACCATGTAGGAGGATGGAGACATCTGGGGAACTAAATGTTCCCCAATAGAAGGAACATAAAGCAACAAGTAGCATTTTATTAGTGAGGGCGTCCATATTTTATCTTTGAAATGCTACCTAGATGTAGTGGATTGCAAGATTTATAACAGCTCATGAATGTAAAAAGATCAATGACTTATTAAATGCTGCCTATTAGAGAAGTACACACAGTATCCAGCAATAAGAGGTAATAAAGAAAATCAAGGAACTAAATACTACAAAAAAATTAAAATCCATCAGTTAATATGTGCTAAATCTTTTTAAGTACTTTTATCATTGTCTGTAACTGCTAATAAATTTGGGAGCTGGTGAGAGGCAAGTAATTCAATATCCCACAGAGGTGCTTAAAGCAAACCTTTGAGTCAACTGTTAAGAGAGACACTATCCAGAATAAGTTCTAGAGATCTTCTATACATGTGCTTAAAGATGAAATGGTATGCACTTTGAAATTTGTTAAGCAGGTGGTCTCATGTAAAGTATTCTTCCAAGAAGAAGTGGGATGAGGGGAAACAAGGACCCTTTGGGAGGTGTTAGATATCTTCAGTACCTTGTTTGTGTGATGATATGTTGGGTGTCTGCGTATGTCCAAACTTGTCAAGATGTACACATTAAATATATGCAGTTCTTTGTATGTTGATTATACCTCAACAAATCTGCTTTTAAAAATGATAGATGTAATTTGGATTGCATATAGAACATGGAATTAGGAGAAATGTTGTTGGAATTTCCAGCCCTGGAAGCTTCTTGATTCTATGTCCCTAAAGTGATACTAACTCCTACTGAGCAAACAGAAAATGAATTATTCTCAAATTAAACTTCCAACAAGAAAACAAAGAACAACACATGATTCTTTATCTTTCTCAAATGTAGAGACTACATGAGTGATCCAGCTTCAGAGAACTTTAGCTGTTCAAAGCAAAAAGCTGTTCTCAGCTCTTCTCTGTGTTATCAGTGTTATCGGTCTCCTGTGCCCACATAGCCCTCAGCCTTCTTGTTCCTAAATGATTTCCTTCTATCTAATTAATATCTGCAGTTCCAAGTCTGATAGTTCAGATAAACACTGTGTCAAATCTTGGCAGCTATATCATCTCTTTGTGGGAAGGTCAAGTAATCCTTTGAAAAATCTGAAGGAGACAAACACTATGAATGCACTTGTTTAGAGTTGGGAGAGGATTGCAAGACAACACTCTATGGCGTACACACAACAGACTTCCACAATTGTACCCGACTTACTTCTTTAGCGTCAGCAGGTAGCTCCTTTGTCCTTTCACTACTGTGTATTCAACATACAGTCTTCATGGCCTCTGTGCCTTTGCATGTGTTGTTCCCTCTGTCCCTTCTCATTTTCTCTGATGAAAAATATATTATCACCCTTGAGAAGACTACAGCTTCTCAATAAAATAACTTCTAATAACTCCAGGGGAGTTCAGTAACTCCCTTCTCTGTGCTTTTATAAGCCTTTGTTCATATCTCCATTAGAATACCTGTCACATTATGTTACAATTATGTGTTGAATTTGAGGGCAGGGATCGTGCCTCAGTGATTAAGACATTCCCGGGCAGAAAGTATATATTCTAAGCTGTTTTTGAATGAATGAATGAACGGATTGATCAATGATCATTGCCTAAGTTGCTCAACATAGTATAACAGAAAAATACCACACAGATACCATGGGTAGACTTTGCACCAGAAGAGTTCTTTTAACAGATCAAAACAGCACTGGGATGTAATGATAGAATACTTGCCTAGGATGCACAAGGCTCTGGGTTTGATCTCCAGGACAGGGGGGAAAAAAGAAGAAAAAAATCAAAATAATAGATTTTTACAGTTGAAAGGGACCTCTTGATTATCTAGTTCAACCCCATAAGAGTCTCTGTGATATCCCTGATAATTACTCATCTAGTTTTTGATTTGAACATTTTCAGTGATGGGGAACTCATCATTTAAGTTGTTGTTTGATTCCTTATTTTGACAATTTTAATGTCCAAATATGCTTCCATGTACTCTTTCTTTTTCTTTTTTTTATTGATTCTTTTTAATTATACATGACAGTAGAACCCATTTTGATATAATTATACAGCAGGGAATATATCTTTTTTTCACAATGTAGATTCACATGATTCATATAATCTTACATATACATAGGGTAATACTGTCTGTCTCGGTCTATCTTTCCTTCCCCCACTACCTCCTGTCCCATTTTCCTCTACACCATCCATCCATACCATGTACTCTTTAGCCATTGACTCAGTTTTCTTCCTCCTGCCCTCCTCCTCCTCCTCCTCCTCCTCCTCCTCCTCCTCCTCCTCCTTCACCTCCTCCTCCTTCTGCTGCTTCTTCTCCTCCTTCTCCTTCTTCTAATTCTTTCTTCTTCCCCTTCTCTTTCTCATCCTCATCTTTGTCTTCCTTTTCCTCTTCCTTCTTCTTCTTGATTGGACCCAGGGTTGATCTACCACAAAGCTACATCTCCATTCCTTTTATTTATTTATTTGTTTATTTATTTACTTTTGAGACAGGGTCTCCATAAGTTGCTGGGGCTCTTGTCTTAGCCTCTCAGTAGCTGGGATTACAAATGTGCATCACCACGTCCAGCTTTACTTCTTGTTTCTTAAACCACAGAGAATATTCCTGAATCCTTAGGCAATCCTATCAGTAATTAAATGCAGCTATATAATCATCCCTAGTCCTTTTTTCCAGACTTTTCCAGTTTCATTCCAGTACTTCTCATATGTCATATTTTTCAGTGTTTTCACCAAACTAATTTATATCCTTAGGATATATTCCAGTTTGTCTTTAACACTTTTAAAATTGAGGCTGGAGCTCACTTCAAGTGAGATTAAAGTAGAACAGGACTAACATATATTTCATTGTAGACTCCATACAGTACTGCTGAAACTTGGACTGACTCTTACTTGAGGTAGAGTCATACCTTGGCAATGCTTAGCAGGAAAAAAGTGACATGAAGCCTGGGTGCAACCAGAGCTAAAAGAACTGATCCAATACTGGAAATGACTCTTTAGTTGGAAAGAAAGCAGCCTAAAGGAGCCCTAGCTGTGCTATAGTGCTTTTCTTAAGCATTTAAAAAAATGTACCTGATAAGGACATTTAAAGGGCTTTGATGGTGGGGAGCACTGCTGGCTATAGCAATATTTGAAATTAGACAAGTAGCAGAATCATATTTCCTTTTGGTTTTGGAGGAAATTCTCAATCATCAGTTTAAGAACAAGAGAATTGGGACCCAACCCCCAGAAAAAGAGGTTGCGAAGTGCTAGGCAATTAAAGTAAAAAGGACTAAGGTTTAAGGAAGGGTTACATTTTAAAGGAAAGACTGAGGTAGTATCAGAATCAAAGTGACTCTGGAGTCATAAAGACCTTTGTTCCGGCGTGGTGGCAAACGCCTGCACAGTTCAGAGTGGCTCAGGAGGCTGAGGCAGGAGGACCACAAGTTCAAAGCCAGCCTCAGCAATTTAACAAGGCCTAAGTAACTTAGTAAGATCCTGTCTCAAAATAAAATATAAAAAGGGCTGGTGATGTGGCTCAGGGATTGAGTGCGCCTTGGTTCAATCCCTGGCACAAAAACAAAAAACCAAAAAGATGTATGTTTAACTCCATCAACTTCGCTTTCCAAGCCAGTTTCCTCTTGTGAAAATGGGGATAATACAACAAACTTAAGGACTACTGTAAAGACTTAATGGGTAATGTATGTGAAGGAGGGAACATAGTTAGTACTTATCAAAAGTTATTACTACACATGGACAGGGGTTGTGGCTTAGTGGAAGAGCACTTGCCTGGCATGTGTGAGGTCCTGGGTTTGATCCTCAACACCACATTTAAATAAACAAATAAAATGAAGGTTAAAAAAAGTTGTGATTTTAAAAAAAGTTATTACTACACATTAACATACATGAATAAAATTAATTGTAGAATAATTTTACTTTTTATGCTTTTAAAATTATGTATAAAAAGCATTTTCAAACATTTTTAATATTTCCTTTAAGAAAAGCACTATAGGGGCTGGGGATATAACTCAGTTGGTAGAGTGCCTGCTTCATATGCACAAGGCCTTGGGTTCAATCCCCAGCACTGAAAAAAAAAAAAAAAAAAGGCACTATAATTTGGGGAGAAATGATAATATGAAGTGGTTGAAAATTACTTGTAAATAAGCATAACATATATGATTAATTATAACAATTGTACTGATTATGTGGTTATAACATACTTTACCTCAAATTATATTCGTAAGTAAGATAACTGTCATAAATCTTTAGAATCAGAATTTTTTAAAGTAGGAACTCAATATCATCGAGTCAGAATTTTTCTGGGCAGTACAACTCAATATTTGTGAGAACAGTTTGCACTCTGTTGTTTTTGTTCTATTATCCAATTATCAAAAACTCAGGAGGACTGGGCACCACCCAATGGGGGTGTGTAGCTGCTTTGGCTAAAGTTGAGATTCAGAGAATTGAGAGTGACGTCATCTGTAACAATAAATAAGCTTTTCCTGATGAACAGAAGACCTATATATGAAAGTCATACTTGAGGATCTGCAGTCAATTTCATCAGCTTCCTCAAATTCACTGAACACTGATACAACATCAGCTGCTAGTACACCTGAAGGAAAGGATTGTCTGAAGTCATTGTGTGGTAAGTCTCATTTAAACTGTTATTTTAAATTACATGAAACTTTTGATAATCAAACAATTACTTAATATATACCATTTTCTATAAATATGCTATTTGTTCATGAAAAAATGTTAAAGGGGATGAATATGTTAAATATTAAATATAATAAAGAATAAATTTATGCTAAGAAAAGACATAAATCATTTTTGTTATTAAAGCCTTTTGAGATAACTTTTTAAAAAAACTTCTGAAATTACAGAAAATTAATGAATAGTCTACATTATATGCTTTAGTAGCCTATCAAAATTTTGAAATAAACAGGCCACTGATGAATAAATAGTTCTGATATAAATAACATATATTTGTTAAGTGGAGTAAAATTTTATTTTTCCTGCAGATTACCCTTACCTAGATGGCTTATTTTTATGACTCAGAGAGAGCTCAGGTTGAAAAAACTACCATTGGTGGCTGAATATTTATTCCCTTTATATAAATGACAACTTTAAAAATTTTTCTAGTCTTGAAAATAGTGCAAGAATTTTAAAGATATTTTAACATCATTTTAAGTTTTTATTCATGGTATTCCTATAAGAAGTCTATCTCCCTCTTAAGAACAAGGAAACAAAGCAGAGATGTGTGAGTGGTAACTAGGTGAATGGGACAAAGCTCAGATTAGATACGGATGCTCTCATCCTGCAGCTGCAGTGCTTGTTTCCAACATAACCCAAAAAAGAGATTGTTCTTTGTGGCTACATCCACAGATATGTTGATGGGTATATTGTTCCTTATGCTACCTTTAAAATAGGGGCACCTAAGGGGTGGGGAAGTAGCTCAGTGGTAGAGTGGCTGTGTAGCATGTGTAAGACCTTGGGATTCATTCCCAGCAGTGAAAAGAAGAAGAAGAAGAAAAAGAAGAAGAAGAAGAAGAAGAAGAAGAAGAAGGAGGAGGAGGAGGAGGAGGAGGAGGAGGAGGAGGATGATGATGATGATGATAATATTATAGTCATTGAATGTTGCTGTTAAGAGAGCAGAAAAAAGCATTTGTCAAAATGCCTTTGCAAATATTGAAATGCAGATTATGAAATGCAGATTAAGGCAAAAATGTCTTTCATTAATATGAAAAGTTTTATGATTAAATGAGGAAAGAGCTAAAAGTTATACTAAAACATAATTGTTAGTGAAATAAGTAGAAGAAATAAAATGTATAAAAGCATTTTATTAAGAGCTAGAGTTCAAAATACATATTATAAATAATCATATGATTTTTAAGTGCTTCGATATGTACTTTTTAATGCCAGAAGTGTGCATTCTTTCAGTAAAACCCTCAAAATCAGGCCTTACAATTTGGCATTTATGGTTGTTATGCCAGTGCCTAAAATGAAGTTTAATCATGAAAATGGCATTTGCTAACTAAATTGTGATAACAATTTACCTAATTATGTGACTAGTCAATTTCAAGCCTGTTCAAGCATTTACGCATAGCCAACATAAAATGTGTGGGAATCCTCAAAAGAAAACTCCTCCATTCATCATGTGGCTTAAAATTCATATATTAAAAACCTGCACAAGAGATCTCAAAAAATTCTTAAGAAAATTAATCTAATTTCTCAGAGTTTGTGTGTGTATATATGATGTTACTAAAGTATCCCTTATATAAAGAGGATGATTCCAAAAGCTTCTCCTGAAAACTAACCCAATTAATTACTGTACACTCTGTGATTGGTTATAATTAAAAACTACTACTAATGTGATTATATGGTTTGGAACACTAGAAGTATTTTTAAATACCTCAATTTTGCTTCTCCTTTTAGTAAAGATGATGTCTGCAAAACACATGGCTAAAGTGATGATCATCATGCTTGCAATTGTTTTACTTGCAAAAACGGATGGGAAAGCTGTTAAGTAAGTACTGTGGTCTCTTCTGCATGGTGAGGGCATGGAATGAGTGGGAAGCTAATGGAGTGGTCCTCTTTGTTTCTATTCTTCTAGGAAAAGAGCTGTGAGCGAAATACAGCTGATGCACAACCTGGGCAAATACTTGGCCTCCCTGGAGAGGATAGAATGGCTGCGAAAGAAGCTGCAGGATGTGCACAAATTTCCTAGCTCTGGAGCTCCACTAGATGCTGGAGAAAGTCTTTCCCAGAGATCTCCCCAAAAGGAGGAAAATGTCCTTGTTGATCACTATCAAAAAAGTCTTGGGGAGGGAGACAAAGCTGATGTGGATGTATTAATTAAAGCTAAATCCCAGTGAATACAGACATGATCAAAGCACTGCTCTGGATAGCTAGGGCAACAATATTACACACTGCTCACTTTTCTAAACTCCACTAAGACTGCCAAGTGCCAATATTTCTACTATTACCAAAATTAGCATATAATCCGTTGCTAGACTTTGCAATATTATTAATTCATTATTTTTATTCAACTATTATTCATTTAAGAGCTTTTTGATCATTCTTTTTCTATTATTCTTTTTAAAGTATGTTATTGCATAACTTGTGAAATAAACTGCACATTTCACATCTCCCCCCTCCTCATAATACAAAATAAAAATTTAATAATCTTGAATCTAAAGTAGTGAAATGTTTATTTCTTGATTAAAGAAGGTCTTTTTTGTTATGCTGAACACCCCAATGTTTACATTGACATGGATAGGTAGAACAAAATGAAAAAAAGTTTTTAATCATATTTCACAGTTTGATATTTTGAACATAATCCATTTCTAATACCAAAGTTCTAGGTTCCCAAATTCTCTCTCGATACCCTTGTCCTCCTCTTTTCAGGAAAGACAATAAAATGCCCAGGATAAAGGGCAGAAAATGCTCTAAAACTTTAATGCAAATGCATTTGTCCCTACATAAATCCATGTCTCTATTCCAAAGTCCAAATTGCAAGGGATACGACTGTAATATTTTTTTCATTATTAACAAGTACCTACATAGTGTCCATTACTTGTGATGTACTTATCAGTCCTGTAGGGTGCATAAAATAGTAGACAAAGCAGGCATTCTTCTTGTCTTCATGGAGCCTATAATTTAGCCATTAATTCCTTATTAGCTTTGATCAATCTTGTGTACAAAAACTACAAAATACTGTAAGAGTGTACAATACAGAGCCCTACCCTTTTTAGATCAGTGCTGCCTGATAGAATTTCTATGATGATAGATTACACTCTGTGCTGTCCACTGTGGTAGTCACATGTACATTTATCTGAAATGTGCCTGGTGCAACCAATGACTAATCTAAATTTCACAAGATCACCAATGGAACGGAAGCAGAGGCTTTGCCCACGCCAGAGCTAAATGTTCCTGTTTCTTCTTCCCTCTTCCAGTTTAAAATTATGTCTTTATAAAATGCGTCACCATATTGATGTAAATGGTAGTTTTCTTGTTTTTTGTTTGTTTGGGTTCTTTTTGCATACCTCTGATTACTGGTGGGTTAAACTTCTGTCTACATGTTGGCCATTTGGGCTTCTCTGTGAATTTCGTATTTTTACCCTTTGTCAGTTTTTGTATTGGCTTTCTGGACCTGTTAAATTTGAACTCCATGTCTTCTAAGACAAATTTCTTATTGCTTATAAACATTACAAATATTTTTCCCCCAGTGCCCCAGAAGTTTTAACTGTCTCTATCATCATCATCATCATCATTATTATTATTATTTTGAGACAGAGTCTCATTTTATTGTCCAGGTTAGCTTCTAATACTGTGGTCAAGTGATCCTCTTGCTTCAGTCTCCCTAGTGCTGGGGCTAGAGGCATGCATCACTGTGCCCAGCTTTTATGATTAATTTTCATAGAATCAAGTACATAATTTATTTACTTTATTATTTGTACTTTGGAAGAAGTCTTTTTTAGATCCTGGACACAAAGTTACCTCATATATATTTTATATTTACTTTTAAGTATTGATTTTGTGTATGGCAAAATATTATGTTCAGGTTTTATTTGTTTTTAGTTTTATAAGAACAATCAGTGTTCCAAATACCATCATCAAATAATCTATTATTTTGCTATAGTTTTATAGAGTCATTAAAAATCATCTTCAATTCCCAGGTCAACATAGGTTTATTTTAATTTTATATAATTGTGGACTGGGGGCTGAAAAAGTACTACACTGTCCCCTTTGAATCAACCTCCACTCTATGCAAGGGCAGTCCTGACTCTCCCTCCATCTCTTGAGTTAACCCTTAGAAACACTATCTCTTGGAGTATTTTCAGCCTCATGATTCTCCTATCCATGTGGCATATACACAGGAAACCTTTGTTCCCCAGTCCTCAGGGGTTCAGCTCATGAGTACATAATCTAGGCACTCCAGAAACCAGTTCTTGGATATATCCTGAAGCAAAAACTTATGAGGTGGCCCCTGGGAAACATGCAATAGGAAGAAAGAAAACACCTTAAACTGTGGGCCTCATGAGTGGTTCAGTTTCATTCCAGACAAAGATAGTATTCAGAATTAAATCAGGTTTTAAAAACAATTATTTATTTTTGCAATTTTAATCCTAGATAGAACTTCCTTTTAAATAAACAAATGGATAGTTTCCTCAACCTTTATGCTCCTGGTTATTTTAGAGTACTTGGGGAGTGTACGTCTCAGCAGTTTAATCCCATAGACTCTTCTTTTTGGGTAGAGATCATAAACTGTACCAACTGTAACTTCCTAGGCACCAATTTTCCTGGCTTATATGATGTCGCCCTCTGTTGGTATCACAGGTCAGAAGAGTGGACACAGAAGCGCTGAGGTAGTCTCATCATGAAGGTGTGTACGTAGTAACCATCAGAGGTGTTGAAAAATTACAAGTTTTAAGGTCACAGTTCAGAAAAATCTTGATCTTGTGCATGTTTGGGTTTATAGACAGCACAGTTCAGGTTCCTTTGCTAGAAGAAAAGTCATTTACTCAATTGAGGCTCAGAAACCAGACCCAAAGATTTGAAGAGAGTAGGAAAGGTTCTTCATGACACATAAATTTCCTGAAAATATACAGAGACTATTCTGCTTTCCTCTCCCTTTGATGTTTTAATTGTGCCACCACAGGTGAAGTAGGAGGTCCTAAGATGATAAATGTTTCAGCGTTCTCTGGTGTCTTTTGTGGAAGTTGATTCTGACATTTTGCAGGTCATTAGAAAAAAATATAAGGAATTCATTGGTTGTGGCTGTATCCAGAGCCATATTCACATAGAACCTTTGCACCTAGTGGCACATCCTCAGTATGAGCATTCCCACTTCGATCTCAGCCACTAGCTTCCCCAGGGCCATACTGACCTGGATCCTCTGCATGCAAGTGATTTTAAGACACCAAGGACAAGTAAAAGGGCCATCCTGGGTCTTTAACTCTGAATGGCATGAGGCATGAACAAATAGAAGTTGTGTTTGTAGAATGTCAAACAGCAATCTCTAAATGAAGTCATACATGTATATGGATGTTTCAGTCAGGGATGAAGAGCATATATGGTAGTGGTTCCATAAGAGTACAATAGAGCTAAAAAATTGTTATCACTCAATGTTGTTACTATATCTTTCCTACTTTATGTATACACAGCACCTACAATTGCCTATAGTATTCAGCATCATAACATGGTACAGAAAACAGACATGGTTCAGGTTTATGGTCTAGGGAAAACAGGCTATTCTATATAGCCTAGGAATAGTAGGCTGTATTATCTAGGTTTGTGTAAGCACATTGTATGCTGTTCACATGACAAGGACTTTTTCTAACAGCCCTTTCTTTTCTTTTTTTGCAGTATAAGGGATTGAACCCAGAACCTTGTGTGTTTGAGGCAAGCACTATACTGCTGAGCTACCTCCTCAGCCTTTTTTTTTTTTTTATTTTGAGACAGGTTCTTGCTAAGTAGCCTACTCCAGCCACCAACTTGTGATCCTCCTGCTTCAGCCCCTGAGTACTTTTGTACTTTTGTACTGGTTAGACCAGGCACAGTGGTACATGCCTGTAATGGCCAGGGGCTCCATTCCTACCCTCTCACAGGCGCATTCCTGTCTTTAAGCAACACATGACTAGAAGTTTGGACAGGTGGAACATTTTCATTCTTTTCTGAATTTTTCTGCCAGGGCCACCATTTCAGTGTGACTATTCTCATCTTTGTGTTCCTTAGAGGTATTCTTTCTTAAATGGATTCTGGACTTCTCATGAAGATGTTTTGCTTCCTATTTCATAGTTAAATAAATGGCTCTTTGAGGCATATAGTCTGGGACTTCCTATTCTGCCATCTTACTGATGTCACTAACACAACATAGGCTTATTTTTGAGTTCTATTTGTGTGTTCTATTCTAATGAGATGTTTGTCTGTCCCTGCAATATAAAGTGTATAGTATGAATAAGTCCTTCTTTTATAGACTTTTCTATTACCATATTAATTTAATAAGTCTGTTGAGCTCTTGTCTTTAAAATGTCTGGCTGCATTTTACTGGAAGTATATTAAAATTATTCCCATTCTAGTTTTAGGATGAATTATTGCCTTTACTAAATTATCCTATTTATCAACATTGCAAGAATTCTAATTTATTTTAATTTCTTTGTATACTTTTTAAATAGGTTAAATTTTCTCTGGAAAGATTTTATGTTTCCCTTGTTAATTGCTAAATACCACATAGTTTTGTGGCTGTTCTTAAAGGTTATCTAAGTTTTTACTATGTTTTCTAGTTGGTGTTCTTTTTTTGGCATAGAGGAACATTGTTCATTTTTCTAATTTTCACTTAGATCCAACAATCTTGCTGAACTCTTACTAAATCTCATAGTTATCTTTTCATTGTTTATTTTTCTATGTACATGATTATATGATGTCAAAGAGTGATGCTTTCATCTCCCCTACCTGATTACACATCTTTTAAAAGAATTTCTTGTAATATTACCCAGAAGCTATAATTGTATGTTGATGAATGATGGTTTTTGGCTTTCTTATTCTATCTTGACCTTAAAGAGAATGTGTCTTTAATCTCTCAAGAAGAGGAAAGCTCTTTAACCTACTGATGCTATTCCCTTCCATAACTAGTTTTCTAAGAGTTATAAAAGCTTTTTCCCCAAAACCTTTTCACTTAGTCCTTCAGTGCCATAAATTAAATATTTTTATATATATATTTGTGATACAATCTACTTGATATTGATTGGATTTTATTTTTAAAAATAGCAAAATTTATTGTGTATTTAAAGCTTATACATACTGTATTTGTAGTTTTAAAAGAAGGAAATAAAATGAACATCCATTACTCACTACTCAGGTTATGCAACAAGAATATTGCCAGTATCTTAGAAAACTTTTGTAAATTCTTCGTTGAACACACACACCCTTTTTGCCCATATTCTTATTTTTATGTTTATCATTAGTCTCTTGCTTTGCTGTATGCATGTTTTATTTTTCATATATAAGAATACATATATGTCCTATATGTATTATTTTTTAGATTGGATAGTCTAATATTTTTTCAAATGTTTGCCTTCACACAACTGTCTTTCCAGTCTGTGACATCTATTTTCTTACCATTCACCATGGTTAAGCTCAATCTCCTCATTTTTAGGTGTTTGCTAATCAGCATGCAATTAAAGGGTACTCATTTATGAATTAGTTTGGATAATCAAATTGCTGTAACAATAGATCCTGAACATATATTCACCTAAATTAAGTAAGAGTTTATTTCTTGCTCACATCAATGCTATTGGAATGCTATATTACTGAGCAGGTAAACAGGTCCACAGGATGGCCAGGGGCTCCATTCCTACCATCTCACAGTAGGGTTGTTTCTTTTCTAGTTAGCTGGAAATATGAAGTTTTTATGGGCCAGGTCTGGAAAAGTTGATGGTCATCTGTTTATATCCCATCGATTATGATATAGTCCTATAAACATACTTAATAGTGTAAAGAGGAGGTTGGGAGCAGTTGGGACATGTAGTCTCTGACAACTCTACACTAGGAAAGTGGAGGTTTTGGGCAGTGAGTCGTCCATCTTTGCCACAACTTTTAAACTTATGTGAATGTGTGTGTGTGTGTGTGTGTGTGTGTGAGTGTGTGTGTGTGTAAAATTCAAAATTGTCTTGTTTGGGCCAAAATGCAATCTCTACCATATTTGTTACTTTGTACTTTCCACTCTTTCCACTTAATTGTGAGAGTCATCCCTGTTGATGCAGGTATGTATAGTTAGATTTTCCAATTGCATTGTTTTCATAGTATGAGTATACTTCAGCTTATCTATGCATTTTTTCTTGATGGATTTTGGGTTAAGTTTTTGGATGTTACTACCACTGCACATTCTTTCACATATCTCTTGTACCCTGTGAGGATTTTTTAAAAAATGCATACATGTCTAAGAGTAGGATTGCTGATTCTTATGGTATATGCATATTCACTTTTACTAGGAGATATCAGCCTATTTTCCAAAGTGGTTTGGAAATTTCCTGCCAGTTTACATTTCCAGTTTACATTTCCTGCACACAATACTGTATGGAAGTTCCTTTTGTTTCACATTTTTTACTAATACCAAATATCGTGAGACTTAAACAATTTTGCCAGTCTGATGGGCGTCTACCTTGTTGTTTTCTTAATTTCATTTCCTAGGTTACTCATGTGGTTTATCATTTTTTCATGTATTTATTGAACACTGTTTTCAGTGTAGTGCCTATTCAATTTTCATTTTCATTGTTATGCTGTTTGCCTTTTAATATTGATAAAAACATCCTCTATGTATTCTGAATACTGACTTTTTTGTTTGTGGTACCAGGAATTAAACTCAGGGCACTCACCCACGGAGACAATCCTGAGCCCCTTATTTATTTATTTATTTATTTATTTATTTATTTATTTATTTACTTACTTATTTATTTATTTATTGTTCATTTTTGATAAGGGTCTCACTAAGTTGCTGAGGCTGGCTTTGAACTTTCAATTCTCATAACTCACTTCCCTCCCCCCCACCTCCTGCCAAGGTGAATACTGACCTTTTGTGAGTTATCTATTTCTATAGTTTAGATGTGGTATGTCCCCTAACAGTTTTGGTTTGGAAGTCTGGTCCCCACTGTGGCACTGTTTGACGTGGTAGGACCTTTAAGAGGTGGGGCTTAGTGAGAAATAATTAGGTCATTGAGGGCACTATTCTTGGAAGGATCAATGTAGTTCTTCTAAGACCTCGATCAGGTCTCACGGGATTGTTAAACTACAATCCAGACTCTCCCTCTCTCTGGTTTCTTGTGTTGCCATGTAACCCGCCCTTTCACACACCCTCTCATCATTGTGATGCCTTTTGCCATGAGAGCTTCACCAGAGTCAAACTAGTGCCTGTGTCATGCACTTGAACCTTTAGAACTGGGAGTTTAATAAATATCTTTTATTTATAAAGTATCTGGCCTTAGATGTTTTGTTATGGTAAAAGAAAACAGAGTAGTACATCTGAATTGTTAATATATTGTCTTACTTTGTGTCTTGTTTGTTCACTTATTCTTTGGTTAGTAAGATTCTTAATGTAGTCAAAGTTCTCAATCTTTTATAATTGTGTTTTTGTGTTCAATTTAAAAACTCAGAAGTTACCTTTACATAATAGAGATGTTCTTCTATATTATCTTCTAGGAGCACTATTATTTTGCCTTTTACATTTAGATATACAGTCTGTCTGAATTGATTTTCATATAGGAGCAAGGTAGAGATCAAGTTTTTTCCCACAAGAATATTTTCTCAGTTATTGTTTCTCTTTTTTTTTAAAAAAAAAAAAGAATTTACTTTTTTCTCTAAACTTTCTGTAATGCTACCTTTGTTGTAAACCAAGAGTACATGTGTGCTTGACATTACTTCTGGGGTTTTTCTATAATTCCATTGGCCTTTTTGTCTTTTCTCATGATAATATCAACTGGCCTGAAATCAATTGTTTTATATTTGTTCTCCACATATGGTAGAACACTTCATCATACATTGTTCTTCTCTTTAACAAAGTGTTTAGGTGATTCTTTACCCTTTCCATTTTCATATTTCCAGTTTTAATCCAGTTGCTAAATTTCTGCCTTAACACACACACCCCTTACATACATATAAAACCTATTAGTATTTTTTATTGATCCTTTGTTTTTAAAGAATTCATATCTTCATAGAGTCTCCAATTATTAAAGTATCTTTAAATCCTCTCAACAATTTTTCAAACGTTTATACAGTTTTTATATCCTCTCTGAAATTTAGAAATTGTGAAATTTCTTGTGTATTTTCAGTTTCCAGAAGTATTTTTTCAAACAAACTAGAATAGGGTGATTATAAAAAATGGGATTGGAAGACTTAACTGATGTATGTGATCTAATAAGATTAGCATCCCTTTTAAAAATATTATATTGAGATATAATTTATATAACAAAGTTTACCCATTGCATGCAATGACCTTTAGTATTTTTAGAGTTGTGCGACTTTCATCCATCCTATTACAGAATACCATTACTGTGAAAAGTTTCCTTTATTCTGTTTTCAGTCAATTATTGTTCCTAATCTCAGCTCCAGGCAATCATTGATCAACTTTGTTTCTATAAATTTGTCTTTTTTGTAAATTTCTCATAAATGGAGTTATACAATATGTAGTATGCAACTGGCTTCTTTTCACTTGGCCTACTGTATTTGCATACTTAACATACTTGAGGAACATATCAGTATTTTGTTCCTTTTTGTGGCTGAAGAGTATTATATTATGAATATACCACATTCTGTTAAAGTATTCAACATTTCATTATTTCTAGTTTTTGGTTACTATGAATAATGCTGCTAATGAACATTCATATGTCTTACATATGAATGTAAGATACATCCATGTTTTGTATGGATGTATGATTTTATTTCCCTTAAATTCCTAGGAGTGAAATTGCTGGATAGTATGGTATAGGGGAGGTAAAAATTCCCCTCTGTCCTCTTATATTCAGAGGCTAGTGGCCCTGTGAATTGAGCTGGAAATAGACTTTTAATTTTACGTGCATGAGAGCATCAGAAAGAAGTGAATACCCAAAGGAGCAGTGAGATTTGAGAGTTTATATGACGTCTTAATAGGAAGAAAAAGTCACTTATGGGACAGCAAATGATTGTTAGGAAACATAATGGGACCTTAGGAGAGTAGATGGGAGATGTGCTAGTTTATGGTAATGTTTGGGTATGATGCCAACTTCTAGTCTCCTCTCATGTGAAGATTGTGAATCAATTTTCCCTGATTGATGAGATTCCAGGGTGTGGACTTTTAAAAATTGAGTTGTTGAAGATGTGTTTTTAGACAGATAAGGGGAGTTTGGAGAAACCCTCTCCTCATTTGTTGATTTTCAAATGTCTTCAGCTCAAAAATAATCTTTATGCTAGATTGGCTTACTTTTAGTGGCATATTTTGATCTTCTACAATGTTAAATTATATTATCTCTTTAAATAAACTGCCACTGTTTTCCAAAGTGACTGTAATGTTTTATGTTCACAAGAAAAACATATGAGGGTTCGTTTTTCCCTTTCTTCTTCTACTCGTTTGCTTTTGATTGTAGCCATTCTATTATATTGTGATTTTAATTTACATTGTGATGTTAAGTTTAATAACTAATGATGTTGAGCACCTTTTCTTGTGCTAATTAGACATTTGTACATATACATAGTAATGCCTAATCAAGCCTTTTTCCATTTTAATTGAATTGTTTCCTTATTTATTATTTAGCTGTAAGGATTATTTTAGTTGTAAGGATTATTTTTTCTGGATACAAGTCTTATAAAACTTGCAAACATTTTCTCTCAGTGTGTAGTTTGTCTTTGCGTTCTCTTAATGCTGTCTTCTGAAGCTTAAAGGGTTTTAATTTAAATGAAGCTCAGCTTATCAATTTTTTCTTTTGTGATTTATATTTTGGGTGTCATATCTAAGAATTCTGACTAACTCAAGGACATAAAGATTTTTTCTTTACTTTAATGAATTTATATTTTTATATTTAGGTCTATGATTGCTATGGTTATTTTTTGGGGAATGGCCAGCATATTCTCTCTCTCTCTCTCTCTCTCTCTCTCTCTCTCTCTCTCGGTACATTTGCTGAAAATCAGTTGACCAATTGACCACATATGTAGAGATTTTTTCTGGACCTTTGATTCTATTCTATTGATCTATATACTTAGTTCTATGCCAATACCATATCATCTTGATTCCAGCAGCACTGTGTAAGTTTTGAAATTTTGGGGGGAGTACTAGGGATTGAACTCAGGGGCACTTGACCACTGAGCCATATCCCCAGCCCTATTTTTTATTCTATTTAGACACAGGGTCTCACTGAGTTGCTTAGCACCTTGATTTTGTTGAGGCTGACTTTGAGTTTGAGATCCTCCTGCCTCAGCCTCCCAAGCAGCTGGGATTACAGGTGAGCACCACTGTGCCTGGCTGTTTTTAAATCTTGAAGTGTAAATTCTCCAACTTTGCTATTCTTTTTTTATAAGCTTTTACCTGTTCTAGGTCTTTTGCATTTCTAAATAAAATACTGTTAATTTGCACACACACACACACAACTTATAAGATTTGTCAAAAACTGTGAAAGTTCTGAGATTGCACCCTATTGCAAGTTAACAAGTTTCAGGAAACTTTGTAGACCTAAGTTTTAACCTAATCTTGTAGTGTTATACTTCCCAAAAAGGTTCTCCAGTGCCATCCAGAGAGAGTCAACCCCACCCTAATCCCTCCTCCCTATAGCCCAGCCCTAATCCCATCCTGAGCCCTATAAAAGTTGGCAATGACACAATAAATGAGCAATTTCCCGGCACCCCACTTTTAGGAGTAAGGGCAATTGTCACTGGCCAGCTAAAATAAAGGCTTCTTTTGCCTTTACGTGATCGGCTTGGATGATTTTATTTTCTTCGGGTACAACATTTGGAGGTCCCACCGAGATTTAATTTCTCCAAGCCCTCACACCTAAATTGGCCTCCTGTGATGGTTGCCTGGGAGCCTCTACCCTGAGTAGAGAGGAGCTCCTGAGAGACGTGCCTCAGCCTCACTCTTGGGGGGACCCCAGCCCATCTTTAGGACGCCCTTCTGGACGAAGCCACATGGTATCCTGTATTGGTGAGTCAACTTTCTGTATCTGGGGGACCTGGTCAGGCTGGATGAAGCTGCTTACACCAGTCCCAGGTCAGGGTGAGACGTCGCTCCTGGCTCCTGGTAGGCCTCTTCGTGAGGCCTAGTCTGGTGAACCCCTTGTGGGTTCAATCTGGTGGGCCCCCCGTGGGGTCCAGCCTGGTGGGCCCCTCGTGAGCCCAGTCTGGTAGGCCGCATGGGGCCTCATCTGGTCAGCCGATGTCTGTCTGTCTGTATTTGCTTTGTTAGTCTGGTCTGGGCCGCTTGGGTGGCTGACGTTTTGCTGCTGTCTGGGGCCAGTCCTCTCGGCTGCCACGTGGCTGGCTGCCGGCATAGCCGCCGCCTGGGACCTGTCTGCTTGGCTGTGGCGTGGCTGGCTGATGGGTAGCCGCCATCCAGGGGCCGGTCTGCTTGGCTGCCATGTGGCTGGCTGCCAACATGGCCGCCGCTTGGCTTCCAGCATAGCTGCCACCTGGGGCTTGGGCTGCTCTGCTGTGGCGTGGCTGGCTGACAGGTAGCCACCGTCAGGGGCCAGTCCACTCGACTGCCGTGTGGCTGGCTGCCGGCATGGCCCATACCGCCTGGGGCTTGGGCTGCTCAACTGCTGCGTGACTGGCTGATGGGTAGCCACCGTCAGGGGCCGGTCTGTGGCCTAATCCAATAGGCCTCCCTGTGGGGCCTACTCCAGTCGTTGTCTGTCTGTCTGTATTTGTCTTGTTAGTCTGGTTCATGGCCATGTGTGTTTTCTGTGTTTTGGCTTTGCTTTCTATGTAGCATCTCTCTTCAGGACAGTCTACAGGACAGAATCAGTCAACCACGTGTCCCACTGTTCTAACTTGTTTTTTTAGATACTTTTCAGGACTTCCAAGAACGTGCCGCTGACTACGGAGCTTTTGTTAATGGATGTAACTTAAAGTTTTGTGAATCAAAATGGCCCACTCGGGCCAAGTGGCTGGTGGGCCAGTGGCTGGCTGATGGGTAGCCACTGTCCAGGGCGGTTTCAAGGTTGATTGGTGCCCTCAGGGCATTGGGCAGCCAAACCCTCAGGACCGGGTGCCTTACATTCAAATTTGGATTATGGCTTAAGCATTGCCTTTCAGCTAGTTCGGGAACTAGGAGAGGCTGCACCAGTTTGATGGCAAAGGCCAGACCCGACTTAAATGCGGCTCGCGCTGCTACCAATCCCTGGAGACTCAGGTAACTCTGTCAAAAGCCAGGGGCAAAGGAAGGGAGAAGATGGCTGGGGGCACCCGAACTCTCGCCCTTCCCAGGGGGAGGAGGACCCAGGTCCACCCCCCACAGTGTTACAACACCCCCACAGCAAATTGTTTTACAATATGTAAGTGACATGTGCCTCCACTCAGGAGGAATAACAAAAGCCCATTACAGAGCTCTTAAGCATTCAAACCCTGTCCTGATAAGAGCCTGAGATATCAGGTTTCTGCTGGAACCAAATCTCAAGTAGAACTTATGTTGAAATGATAATAGAGGAAGCAAAAAGCCCAGTAGGAGACCAATTTCCAACCCAAGGAAAAAAAAAAACAAAAGAGTGTTTTATTTGAGAATAACTAATGGCCGGCTGAGTACTTGTTGAGCTCATAACTTTTGGTCAGTTCCTATTTTTATTCAACTTAGAGTTTTGAACATCTTATTACATTGCAATGGAGATAAAAATCTACAAGGCCTTTGTTTAAGTGTATATTGTGTCCAAAATTCATGTACATGATATTAGAGATTAACATAGCGCTAAAAGAAAAGATGGATCCAAGTATATTTGATTCACGTGATTAAAAAGGTTCAATTTAAATTCGGTAAATGAAGGTAAAATATATCTAACCTCACAAATCTCTAGGTGGTCAATTAAAAAATGTTGATGTCTATAAAATGTGTAATATCAATTTTTTTAGGACTTTTCCACAGGAAAGAGATGGCAAATACTATTCAAAATATTTGTCTGATCTTGGTTATTACAGTAAAATAAGTAAATTAGAGTTAATATATTACAGCTTAATTCCATGGGGTGATATGCTTTAGCATTATTGGTGCTTTCATGGATTGGTAAATAAAGGGATTTAGAATTGTTTTGTATCATCCCTGAGAGCAAGGTTACTATGAGTGAAATCCTAATAATTTATCTAAATTCAGAAATTTCATAGGAGTTGTTTTAGAATACAAACAAGGAAGGAGTCAACAGATGGGACAGGGAAAGTGGAAAGTTCTTGGTATGAAAATATATTCAGTAAAAGGAAAAGGAAAAAATTTCTGGGTAAGAAAATCTGTGTGTAGGTAAAGGGCAAATTCCAATAAGTTTTTGTGTAACTAAGTAGTTATATGTATGTGAGATCATCAATTAGAAACTGTTTAAAATTTTCCCCTAAGGTCGAATGTTATTGGGCTAATATAAATCAAAGTGTAGTCAATATGTTAAAATGACAAGGATTTCTTTGTTTTATTCTTTATTGTGGTTAAACAACTGGTAGGGTATTGTGCCATGATGTAGAGCCTAGGGTTTTTTTTTTTTCTTGAAAAACTAGGTTTTTCTAGTTTGGTTGCTCTTTGTATATTCATGTGTCCATGTTTTCTGGGTATGCAGGTCTTTAGAGCAGGGAATTTGTCGGGCTGCTGTTCTTCAGGTTAGACTGTCTGTGTTGGTAGTTTCAGGCTTGTGGGAATGGCAAATTTTATTGGGAACTTATTTATATCATTTAATATTCTGTAACAGAACCTGCTATCAATAGGGCATATGTAAATTTGTTACTGTGATATCAAATAGGATCGTGAAACATAAAAAATATTTGATCACTTTGCCACACAAAAGGAAAGTTAAAAGCTCTCAACCTTTCCTTGATTTGTTTTAAATGCAATATTTTGTGTTAACAACTATTCACATAGATTCAGGAAATAATACATGTAAACTGTAAAATGAGGTCCTAAGAGGAGGCAAAAACAACTTCAAACCTGGAACACTCTGCCGAAGATTGTAAAAGGCCTTACCTGAAATAAGGGTCTGCCTCCCACCCTGCTACAAGTCAGAATGTTTCCAAAATAAGTCAGCTTTCAGCTCATTTAAAGTTATATTCAAAAGATTGTTTTTTGTTGTAGAATTACTGTGATATCAAATAGGAAATATAATATATAACTCAGGCAGGATTTAGGATGACTATTACACAAATTAGATTGTTAATTCTATTTTGTATTTTTCCTTGTGAGCTCTGTAGCTGATACCTATTTAATGTTTTGAAGAAGAATACTAGGCCATCACCTATGAAATAGACGAGATAGTAACTGGTGAAACTGTCTTGCTGGATGTTTAAGATCAAAACTTAAGGATTGAGATTAAAAAAGGGGGGCCAAGAAAACCAGTTTTGGTTCTTGCCCTCAGAGTCCACCTGCATGCAGGGAATGAGAGAGCTTCTCTAACGTTGCAACTCCAGGTCAATACTGCTGCCTTCGCTGCTGCCAGAACTGAGTTTTCGTCCATGCAGACAGTGGGCAAAAGACACCGCCTGGTTTCTGTGTTGCACAGAAGGCATTGCTGTGTCCAGAGCTGAGGAAACACCGGCTGCCATCGGCCTCCAGGTTGTGGGAACTGCCACAGCCAGAGCAAAAAGCCACTGGGGCCCAGATGCCTCTGCCACCAGAGCTTGGAGCCATCCAGGACAGAACCCAATCTGAGTGGACACTTCTCAATAACTCGTGCATTCCAGGCTTGTCCCCCAGAGTTGGAGGTGCAGCAAAGATTGTGAGAACAAGGAGGTGCAACAGTGGGCCAGACAGGCTTGGCTCCTGCCCTCCTGGGGCTAATGGGAGTTAGCCTCCCTTTGCCAGCCTCCCTTTGCCATGAATGGAAGCAAAGAGCTGTCAGCTGTCCACCAAGCAAAAGCCACTGCCTTGGAGCTGCTGGAATCCAGGAGGAGCGCTGCTGTCCACCCCAGAATGCAGAGGCTGCTGACGAAGGAGCTGCTGAAATGCAGGAACTGCCACCACCCAAGCACAGGACTCTCAAATTCCCCATGAGTGACCCCTGTGAGAACTCAGTTGACTCTTAAGAGACAGGAACAGGTCAATTTGACCAACTTGATCTTAAACACCTAGCAAAACAGTTAAAACCAAACCAAACCATACACATTCTTGGGCATTTAGAAGAAACAACAGTTTAATGTAAGTTAAGATGTACTTGTGTTAGCCCCTAGAATAGGACTAGAGGCTACAAAAGAGATTTTTAGGCAAATGTACCTGATAACTCAAGTTCCCAAATAAAGGCCTCAACCTCTCCAGCCTTTGATAGGCCTTGTTATGGGAACAACTTCTCAGTTCTTCCACTCGGTAAGAGATTGACTTCTACCATGTCATGATTTTCTGTATTAATCTCATTTTGGTACTTACATCATTTTGTTTCTCTCTAATAGAAGTACCCACCCCAGATGACTTTGCAACCTGCTCTTCCCAACCAGACTTCTGCTCCTCATTGACCAGATTTCCAAAAGGAACTTCAAACTGCTTCCCCAGACTCCGCCCCCTTCCAGCTCGAAGCAGCTGGAAGGTCGGGGCCCCATCTCCCTAATTAAGGACAGTTAGTGTAAAATAAGGCAGTTAGTGTAAAATAAGAAATCTGCTCAACCTGAGGAATGGAACCCATCAGAGTTTGCGAAGTTGAAAACTGAAAAACCACTAGTTTCCTAAACAAGGATTTGTTAATGTGGATAAGACCAGTGGGGAATGTTATTCTTCCTCAAAAGATTCTCCAGTGCCATCCAGAGAGTGAGCCCCACCCTAATCCCCCCTCCCTATAGCCCAGCCCTAATCCCGTCCTGAGCCCTATAAAAGTTGGCAATGACACAATTAACGTGCAATTTCCCGGCACCCCACTTTTAGGAGTAAGGGCAATTGTCTCTGGCCAGCTAAAAAAGGCTTCTTTTGGCTTTACGTGATTGGCTTGGATGATTTTATTTTCTTTGGGTACAACAGTAGGCCCATACAAATTTCAATCTACCGTCCTTGTATTACTTCCTATTCATTCTTTCATTTATTTTTTATTTACAGATTTCATTTTGATTCATTGACTTCCTATTCATTCTTTTAATTGCTCATTGTTCCCCCCTTATAAGATACTTAAATTTGTCATTTAAATGCTCTTGTAAATCTCTCCATAGGAATTAGCCTTTTCTGTTTTTTCCTATGCTTAAGTCCTGTCAATTAGGGCTGAGATCAAACTTACTTCCTCTTCTCTCCCTTCGCTTTACCTTCTTCATCTCTTCAGTAAGGAATAATCTTACTTTCCTCCCTCCCTTCCTTGCTTGCTGTGCTAGGGATACAATCTAGAGTCTCAAGTATGCTAGGAAAGTTCTCTACTGCTGAGCACATCCCCAGCCCTTGAAGTAATCTTTCTTATCTCTGACCTCTTA
The DNA here is from genome assembly GCA_020662805.1 of Glaucomys volans. Taxonomy (NCBI): domain Eukaryota; kingdom Metazoa; phylum Chordata; class Mammalia; order Rodentia; family Sciuridae; genus Glaucomys; species Glaucomys volans. The sequence continues at coordinate 225,966 of JAJEJO010000377.1, read as the reverse complement.
ATAGCACATTACTTCTCCATGCAACCCAACTTGTTTTGTTGCTTACATATCTCATTTTCATCAATAGAACATGAATATTAGTAATATTTGCATTTCTCCTAGTATTTCGTGTGTGGTGCTGGTTGCAAGCGCAAAAGGACAGGAGGCAGACCTCGATAGATTCAGAGAAGACTTTATTCCTTTGCAGATTTGGGTGCCATTCAGGTACACTTTCCAGATGGGAAAATGGCCTCCAGTTACAGGGAGGATTCTGGTTTTATAGGGTATGAGGAAGATGGAATCATTGTGTACATGCAGTTTTGACCAATCAGGGGCTAGTTGTGCAGGTTAAAACCAGACCCCGAGGGACGAATATTCAAATCTTGCCCATTGTTGTTCAGGATTAGGTCAACACAGGGAAAGTTATGGTTTAGGGTTTAGCATTCCAAATCTGCCCTTTTCCTTTAAGGCTTGTTGTTATCAGGAATGCACTGGGATAGGTTTAATGTTTAGCCAATTTTCTCTCCCACTTCTTGAGCCACACTGCCCCTCCATTTTCTTGGGGAGTTATCTTATGTGAATATTATTTTCCATAACCCTTCACTGGGGATTGAACCCAAGACCCTACTGAGGGACATCAGTACTCTTACCTTGGGGTTTTGACCAACAAATAACAGCATTTGCTGAAGAATAGAATTTCTTGTGTATGTGATTTTCCTGTTCTTGCCATTAGGTGGCAATGCACAAACTTCATAGTACAAAGAAAACCCAAGGTGTTCTGTTATTTACTTTTTTGAAAACCCAGGGCTTTACAAATGCAAGGCAGGAGATACACCCCCAGCTGGGTGTGGTGGCACACACCTATAATCCCAATAGCTTGGGAGGCTGAGGCAGGAGGATCACGAGTTCAAAGTTAGTTTTAGCAACTTAGTGGGGCCCTTAGTAATTTAGTAAGACCCTGTCTCAAAAAAAATAAAAATAAAAAAGAGGCGGGGGTGGGGAGGAAGCTCAGTGGTTAAGAACCCCTGGGTTTCAATCCCTGGCACCACCAAAAAAATAAATAGGGCTCTGGGTCTGTGACTTATCATTAATTTGCCAAGCAAGTGTTCAACCTTATCCTACTTTATGTTCTGCTTTCAAAGAATCTAATTTAGAATGCTATAACAGAGTAATTAGGGTAAACAAAGGAGTATATATTCATTGCTTCTATATGAAACTTCTCTTTCTGTATTGACCTCATTGGTGTGCACATTGATACTGATAAAGACTTTCATCAAGAAACTGAATCTTAGTCCATCCAGTCAGCTAGCATATAAATTATTGTGCAGGGCAAATTTGTGATGATCTTAATCAATGGTGTTATCTATTATGCATATAGGTATTACCAAATTAATATTTGAAAGGTTAATTTCTTTAAAAGGATAGTGAAAACTTTATTTTCTCTTTCTCACATGAGTGTCAGACCTCACCAAAGTATACGTTGAACAGAGTCTAGCATAAAACAAATCTTCCACATTTCTCGAGAAACCTTTCATTGTTACTCATTTCCTGAAAAATCCCTAACTTCTAAATTACACTAAACAGAGCAACTGATTGACTCATAGCATGATTAGGATGATTTTTGTTGTCCTCCTAATGCATGCTAGGCTTTTTGTAAGGAGAATAGGGTGAGTCAATTGAAACTATGTATATATAAATATATATAATAAAATTAATGTGTCTAAAGGGATTTTGGTGGAAGCTCTATAGTGAAATACCAGAACCTCTCTTTAGAAAATGACAGCTTCTATTGTGATAAAGAAATGATTCCTGTTTGACAGACCTTACTAACCATAAATTGTGCTCTAGATTTATCTCCTTTGAGCAAAGTTTACAGAATATTTTGATAAATCAAGATTGGTGAGGTTTCTGTTTTTGTTTTTGTTTTTTTTTGGCTTGAGGATTTTCTCTGTGAAGATTCTCTATGAGATTACCTGTATCACCAAATTCCTATCATTTTTTTTTAAATTAGACATCTTCAAAGATTATTGGCAATTTTCAATTCAGTAGAATGTTGGCTATAGCAACAATACACTATTACAATAACTTGTTTTCCTTTGGTCTCTGACATCTAAGGGTCTTGCTCACTATCCTATAATTGTCCATCTCAACTACTCATTTCCTTAGCATAAACATCGATTTGGAAGGCACTTTGGGTATCAAACGTGAGACCCAAGGAGTTTTCTCTTCTGAGCTAAACAGTGATTAAAGGATTTCAGCAAAGTTCTTTCCGCAAAATGTTTTCATACCAAATTACTCAAACCAGGCCCTCTTCCTTGTTGTTTCCTCTTTGCAACGCCCTTCCACTCTTCTCAAAACTTGGAAACTCTTACTCATCCTTAAGATTCAGTTCAAATGTCATTCCTGGGTGCAGGCTTTCTCAACATAGCAGGTGGAGCTAGCTGGTTACTTCTCAGTTCAGCTCCCACAGTTCTCTGGGAGCAGGTCAGCATTTAGCCAGCCTAATGGGATTACCTATTCTTCTTACTGGTCTCGCTCCCAGGGTGAGCTTCTAGGGTGAAGGTGTCTTTATTACTTTCTCACCCTTTTATAGTCTAACGTTTGGCACATGGTAGGATCAGTGATGCTGAACGACAGAAGCCCTACTACTTGGCGACCTTCTGCCCACAAGAAACATACTCAGTCCAGGTTACTCGCTCGGTTCCCGCCGATCGTTTAAAAACAAGCAGCGGCCGGGCGCTAGGGAATAGAGAGTGCCTCTCACAACGACTGCCTGTTTGTCAGCACCAGTGGGTCCACGTAGGCTTGCTGCTCCCGCAGGGGCGATTCTGGAGTTCGCTGTTAGGGCGACGCTTTCCTTGAACAATCTGAGCCCCAGAGGCGTTCTCTAACTCTGGGCTGGAGACTCTGCCCACTTTTTCTAACGGTGACAGGCAGTCAAGGGGAAAAGGTGGGATTCAAAGGCTTGGAGTAACTGCTCGCGGCCACTTAGGCTCGCGGTTGAACCCGAGCTGACGTCTATGAGGGGTCGCACGGTGTCCTTCACTCAGGTTCGTCAGCCCCCAGGGCAAGTGTCCCGCTCCAAGGTGTCGCTCCCTCAACTGACTAGCACTCGGTGTCCCGCCCACCCTGGGCGGAGAGTCATCGTTCTCGCGAGATCGCGGCTAGCCTCGCCTCTTCTAATTGCGGGCTCTCGCGAGAAGCGGCTGAAGAGCCGGCCTGCAACCTGCCCGGCGGCTCTGGTAGGAGCAGCCGTCGGAGTAGCCGCTTCACAGCCACCTCTGGAGGGATCCGGTTAAAGAGGAAGCGGAGGCGTAGCTGGCTTCGGCCTTTGCCTTGATCCTCAGTGAACACTCGACGGGGACTTCAGGTTCGAGAGTGAATGGACTCGACCGCGGAGCGCAGTAGGGGCGGCGCGGGAGGCTGGGCTTGGCGGGGGCGAAGGAGGAAAGGGGCGGAGGGCGATTCTGGGCAGGAGAGCCCGGCTGCTGTGGCAGTGGTCCCGGCGGCCCGACACGCCGAGGGGAGCATGGGTGGCGTTCTGGACTCGGTCACTGGCACCCAGCTCGGAGGGGCAGAGATGGGACTTGGGTTTCCGGGGGTGCTGCTGTTTTGTTGGCAGTCCGGAGGCCTTTCCCCCAGGGATGAAGGAATAGCCTTCATCCTCCTTCCCAGGACTGAGTAGCCCTGTGCCCCGCCCCTTTCCTGTCATCTCTGGGCTAAGGCAGCGACATCCTGAGGAGGGCGCATCACAATAGGGTGGTGAGTAGTCCCTCTGCCATTTAGGGGATAAGGTGGTGGGCTGTCTCCCTTCAGGTGAAGAAGGGTGAGACCCCAATAATATGTTTTTATGCTGTAACAATACCATGTATGGTAAAGCTTTGTTTTCCCAAAACTTGCATAGAAAAGGTTCTGGTTCCTTCTTTCAGATGCAAGTGCCCTAACACCCCTTTGTAATTGGGAATAGGGTTGAGGGAGTTGAGCTCTCCCTTGGCATTTTGTTAGTGTGACTGGGCCAATGTGACCATCCCTGGACAGAACAGATTTCCTACTTCTTTTTTCTCTTATTTTGAATTCATGATGAAAAGCACTAGTCCAGACATGTTAGAGTTTCACTCCCTTGTCACTTTGCTCCCTTAGCGAATGAAATTATTTTACAAGTATGTTTTGTCTTTTGGAGTTTTCATGCTTTTTATTTAAATTAGCAATCTGAATAAGGCAGCACAGTGTTTATTGATTTTATTTGGATGTTTGGGTTGCTTCCTACTCCTCACCAGCTCACCTCTTCTCCCCACCCCCACTTCGCAAATGTGATAAAAAATTTTTAGAGAAGAGTTTAAGGATAATTTTTGACTGAAAGAGACTAGAAATTGTAGTAAAAGATATGATAAAGAATGGAAGCATAAGGGGCAAGTTTTCGTATTGGAGAGCGCATCCAGGACCAACAGAAGTCTGGGCCTTGAAACCAAGACTGCGATTGTAATTTGAATATAAAGCAGAAAGCAATAAAAAATATTTGGGAAAGAATTTGATGGTGAATTGAAACTGGTAAAAAAAAAAGTGTGTGGAGTTATTTTTGAAAGTGATAATGTGTTTCAGAAATTTTCCTAACATTTCTCAAGAGTTTATGACATAATAGCGATTATTGTGCATAAGAAGAAAGGAGGGAGGTTCTGAAGCATGGAGTGTGGTAAGGAACATGGTTCAGTCAGAAAGGTTTCTAGTGTCTCAACAATATTTTTGAGTTCTTATACCTTTTTTTCCCCTCATTCCCCAAAATGCTTTCAGATGGGCTTTTTACCTTCTAAATGTTTATTCTTCTACCAGTTTGAATTTTGCTCTACCTCATTCTTTCTTCTAAGCTGTGTGCAAATATTAAGTTATTAACCATGAAGTTACAAACAGTAATGGTCTGCTTTGTGGCTTTTTACATTTAGGAGACTTAGTGAAGTTTGGAAGCAAACTGGAAAATATGCACCTTTCACAAGAGGTTATGGGTAACAGACTCACTGGTGTTGGGCAGTTAATGAAAATGTGAAGTGCACTAGAAAGTTTTGCCTTGTCTAGGAGGGACATCAAGTATTCAGGTCTGCTTGATTAGTTTTGTATGTGAATATGGGCCCAGTTTTCAGCCTTCTCAAGAGAATACACGAAATTTTGATTTTTGCATGCAGTCTCTTGATTTTTAAAAACACTGACAGCTAATTAAAACAATTGAAAATAATTACATGTGGCCCAATCAAACCCAAACTTGTTTATAGTTTTATTCTGCTCTTTAGCTTAGAGCTGTCTTATAGGTCAGAATTAATGTATTTTATAACTGAAAAAAATAGAGGTTTAAGTAGGTAGTTGGTTTTGAAATTTCAGTCCTTAGGAGGACTTAGGGAAGGAAAATGTCAAGTCTGATTGAAACCAGTAGTTTTTCTTTTTCTTCTTTTTTTTTTTTCCCTTTTTTCTTTTTTCGTGGCACTGGGGATTCAACTACTGCACTACATCCCCAGCCCTTTTTTAAGAAAAAATTTTATTTTGAGATAGAGTTTGTTACCCAGGCTGGCATTGAACTTACCGTTTTCCTGCCCCAGCCTCCTGAGTCCCTGGGATTACAGGTGTCACTGCCATGCCCAGCTAATAGATAGATATAATAGCCTTTAAATATGGTGAGACAAATTGAACTGGTACTTTCTATAGTGGTCTCATTTTTGCAGGAGCAGGGGTACTAGGGACTGAATCTAGAGGCACTTAACTACTGAGGCATGTCCCTAGCCCTTTTTTGTATTTTATTTAGAGACAGGGTTGCCCTGAGTAGGACCTTGCTAAGTTGCTGAGGATGGCTTTAAACTCTGGATTCTCCTGCCTCAACCTCCCTAGCCATAGGGATTACAGGCATGTGCCACTATAGTGGGCAGTCTCATCTCTTTTTGTGGGGGAGCACTGGGGGTTGAACCTAGGGGCTGTTTACCAATGAATTATGTCCTGAACCTTTTTTATTTTGTAACAGAGTTTTTCTAAATTACTGAGGGCCTTTTTAAATTGCTGATGCTGCCCTTGAAACTGTGATCCTCCTGCCTCAGCCTCCTTAGTCGCTGGGATTACAGGCTCCCGCACAGTTTCATCCACAGTTTTGCTTTCTATAGTCTATTACTTATAGTCAGCCATAGTCTGAAAATATTAATTGGAAAATTCCAGATGTTAACAATTCACAAGTTTTAAATTGTGAATCGTTCTGAGTAGTGTGATGACATCTTGTGTCTCCCTGGGATGTGAGTCATCCTTTCGTCCAGTGTATCTATGTTCTATATGCTACTCATTCATTAGTCACTTAGTATCTTGGCTATCAGACTATTGTGGTATCACAATACTTGTATTTAAGAACCCTTATTTGACTTAATAATGGCCCCACAGCACAGGAGTAGTGACGCTGGCAATCAAATATGCCAACAAGAAACTATTAAGGTCTTTTTTAAGTTTAAAAAAAAAAAAAGTGAAAGTTCTTGATTTAAGAAAAAATTGTGTGCTGAGGTTGCTAAGATCCACAGTACATTTTGAGGAAAGACTATGTTTCTATAGCTTTTATTACAGCATATTGTTACTGTTTTCCTATTTTATTACTGTTCTCTCTCTCTCTTTTTTTTTTTTTAATATGGGGATTAAACCCAGGGGCACTTAACCATCAAGCCACATCCCAGCCCTTTTTATTTTGAGACAGGGTCTTGCTGAGTTGCTTAGGGCCTTATTTAGTTGCTGAGACTGACTTTGAACTTGCAATCCTCCTCTCTTAATCTCCCAAGCCACTGGAATTACAGGTGTACACCACCACAGCCAGTTTAGTATTGTTCTTAATCTCTTACTGTGCTTAACTTATAAATTAACTTTATCGTAGTTCTGTATGTATAGGAAAAAAATGTAGTTATATATAGGGTCCATTCTATACTATCTGCAGTTTCAGACATCTGTTGGGGAACATGGAACACATTCCCTGAGTATAAGGATGTACTGCTGTACTAACATTTTGACTGTGGAAATATCTGAAGGAAAGCCTCTCAGTGTTTATGGCTTAATAATTCAGGGTTCTAGCTGAGCGTGGAGGAGCATACTTATAATCCCGGTGACTCCAGAGGCTGAGACAGGAGGATTGTAACTTTGAGGCTAGCCTCAGCAATTTAACAAGGCCCTAGGCAACTTAGTTAAGACCCTGTCTCAAAATAAAAAGAGCTGGGGATGTGGCTTAGTGATTAAGTGCCCCTGAGTTCAATCCCCAGTGCCAAAAATAAATAATAATAATAATAATAATAATTAATAATAATAATTATTATTATTATTCAGGGGGACTGAGCAAAGTTTATTTATAGGTATCTTGTAAGGAAATTGGTTTATTTAGAAGCTTTTTTTTTGTACTTGCTACTAATGTATAAATTTAAATCCTGGAGACTTTCTGTAGTCCATCTCAGGATTTAATGTTTACTATTTGCTGTGCTATTCTTCTGTGTTGCTTTCCTAGACATTAACTTTTACTGGAAGAAATACTGATCCCCTGGCAGATGGGGCGGGGGTAGTTTTCAAATGGGATGAGGAAAGTGTGTTGTGAAGCAGGCATTCTTATGCCTGTTCCTTACATTGTTCATTAAAAGATTGATTTTGATTAACTAGTTTTTCTTGTAAAAATAGGTACTTTGATTAAATTTTGTGCCTTATGCATAGTAGAGCTTAGTAACCTTGTGCGTAAAGCTCTTTTACCCATCAATGAGAAGTACTTTAATCACATAATATGATTCATACCTAGTTAAAGCAGTGGGGAATGGGAGCTTTAGATGTCAGATTTAAGTAAGAGGTGGACTTTAGGTATTTAGAGGGCAAAGTGAGGGTCTTCACTGGAGGTTAGGGCAAGAGAGAAAGTTAGGTGAGGGGACAGAGTTTGAAAAGGAAGATAAAATGGCTAAGAACCCTTTTTTCTACTGTGCAGTTTTACAAAGAGTATTGCTTTTTGCAACTAAATTTGTAAAAACATACACAAAGACTACATGGAACTTTGGGTTTTGATCAGAACTGTTTAGGGAATTGGCAGATTTGATTTTCTTCACTTTAGTCCTGTCTTCACATCAAGCTCCAATCTCTGTCTCTCGAATAGGAAGTGAAAGAGTAGGAGATATGTATTATGTTTGTGAGGTGTTACTATTTCAGAGTTTTAAAATTTTTGAGGAATTTTTTTTTTTTTTTTGGTGAAAAGTATGCTTGTTGAAGGGGGTGTCCTTTTCCTTTTTCCATGTTTCTACCCGGAGGCATAAAGTAGGAAGTTCTCTCTTGGAAGTAGTCCCACCCCCATCCCCTCTATACTCCAAAATGCCTCTGAAATTCCTTCCCAAAAGAGGATTTGAAGAAGCTAGAATGGGTTCAGTATACTTCTTGTAGTGCCCTCTGGTTCGGTTTTGAAACTCCCAATTTTTAGGATGATCATTTTCTATTCACTGTGTGGTAGGTTTATCTGAGCAGGCTGGACCTCTGTGAGGGAGAAGGCAATGGAATACGTATAATTCTGAGTAAATTTAATTTATAGTTTAAGGAATAAGAAGCTTTTTGGCCATTGGTTTTTCTTACAGTTTTATCTATCTCCTTTATTTTGTTTCTATGGTCCTCAACTAAAAGTAAGGGGTAGGAGGAACAGGTAGTTGCAGGTGTTTATTAATAGAGGAAGAATTGTAGTTGAACATCCCTAATCTGAAGATTCAAATTCTATACCTCCAAAATCTGAATCCTTTGAGCACCAACACGATGCCGCTAGTCTGATTGTTCATTGTAAACAAACTTTATTTCATGCATAAAATTATTTAAAAAATTGTATAAAATTACCTTCAACCCATATATAGACAAATGAATTTTGTGTTTAGACTTCGATATTCCCAAGATATTGCATATTATATATTATATATATGCATATATATGTGCAAATATTCCAAAATTAGCCCCCTTCCCCCAAATCCAAAATCTGCGACAATTCTGGTTCCAAGCATTTCAAGTAAGAGATACTCAATCTGTATTAGAGTTTTTTTTTTTTTTTATATCTTTCATAAAATATTTACTAAAGTTCAGGCTATGGACTTCATTTCCCTTAATATGGCCTACTCTGGTTTGTTTTGGGATCCTTGAAACTGGCAGCTTCCTGGCTAAGAAGGTAGCAAAGAAGAACTTAGAGATGGAAGATGAGCAATTAGAATTCAAAGAAATGCTCTCTAGGAGAGGATGAAGAGGTTGGTAAATGTCAAATACAGGGAATGGGAATATAATGAACTGACTACAACTTTCAAAGCATTTTGGGCTTCAAATTTTTGGATTACAGATGCTTAATAGGTAGAGTCAGTACAAATATTCCAAAATCTGAAAAACTCAGATCTGAAACATTTCTGTTTCCAGGCATTTTGGATGAAGGATATTTAGCCTGTATTTGAAATAGAACAGAAAGAGGAGAGATTTTATATTAAATATGAAACCTTATGTTATAGATTTCTGGGTTGTAAGGTATCTTTGCTGATAAAAGTATCTTTCTTCACTTGACTAGTAGTTTAATTATATTATTCAGTTAAAAATGTAAGGCATCTCATTGTATGGCACAATCATCCCTGGTTGTCTGAAGATTGGTGCTTTGGACCCTGCCCCTCATGGATATAAAATTCTCAGATGGTCAATTTCCTTTTATAAAATGGAGTAATATTTGCATAACCTACCTACAGTAAATCCTCCCATATACTTTAAATCATTTTTAGATTACTTTTTTGGGGGGAGAGGGTACAAGGGATTGAACTCAGGGTCACTCAACCACTAAGCCACATCCCCAGCCCTATTTTATATTTTATTTATAAACAGGGTTTCACTGAGTTGCCCAGAGCCTTGCCATTGCTGAGGCTGGCTTTCAACTCATGATCCTCCTGTTTTAGCCTCTCCTGAGCAGCTGGGATTACAGGTGTGGTGTGTCACCAGGCGCAGCCTCTAGACTACTTATAATAAGTAATAAAATGTAAATACTATGCAAATAGTTGCTGTAGTATATATTGTTTTGGGAATAATGACCCCCCAAAAGTCTGTATGTGATTCTTGGTTGAATCTGTGAATGTGGAACATAGAATACAAATAGTCGAGTACTTTTTAATTTTTGTAGTTGAAATAAGTAATCTATTAGAATTTTCGGTCACAAAATGAAATTAACATTTAGTGTTTTGCAGGAATGAGTCTATTACGGTAATCACCCACTGATTGAAGTACTACTTGATTAGAAACTAGGAATAATACTTTTCTAAAGTCATTTTAAGTTGTAATCATATTTTTTGCTTGGAATCCCTTATTTGGGATCAGTTAGGTATGACTTTAAAGACAATTGTTAGCTCTATGATCTGAAAGTTACTTTGCCTCTCCGACCCTTTTGTTTCCTCATATGCAACAATGTGTTTAGAACATAATTGTCAGGAATTTAAGATGAAATGAAATAAAGAATATAAAATTCTATGTAAATAGTAAAATAATATATGAATATAAGTTGTTAGCATTTTGCTTTGTGTTTATGCCCAGAAAATAATACCCTGGAATCATTGCCTCCTTTCCCCACCCTTCCTACCCTCAGTGATCTTGAAGCACATTTCTCAATTTACATTCACATCTGCCTGTCTCATTTGGAGAGGACAAGTTCAAATGACTATTTGCAGTATTGCCAATATGATTCTTCCACTGAAAATTAAAAGATTTTTCTTTTCTTTTTATTTATTTTAATAAGCATTGAATAATAGGAAGCTCTTTTTCTTATTTTGTCTGTTGGCATTCACTGACTGATAATTTGGTATGTTATCCAATTTGAATGCCATGCAGAAAATGGACACAAGGGAAGAGAAAATAAATTGGAGAGAGAATTGGTATGGCTTTTAAAAAATCATCTATTAGGATACTATTATCTACTTCTAAAAAAAGTAAAAAACATTTTATTTTTAATTTGAATTATTTCCCCTAAGATCTTTAATTATTATTGTTTATAGCAGATGAGTAGAAAATTATTGTGAGTTTTCTGTTTATAGCCTACATTAAATGTCAACTTAAAAAAATTTTAAAGCTCAGATACCTGAGAAAGAATCTCAGCTACGAAATTGTGCAACAAACTTTTTTGTGATTTTCATATTTTTGAATGGATATATAAAGTGCTGAATTATTTTAAAGGTAATTATTTCATTTGGGGCAGTTTGTTTTATACACTCTGAATTTTATTTTTCTCCCATCTAGAAAGCAAGCAATGCAATCTGCTCCTTTCAGCTCTTCATTTATTCAGAGGGTTTGTTGTTGTTGTTTTGCAGTGGCAGGGATCAAACCTAGGGCCTTCTACATGCCAGTCAGTTGCTCTACCACTTGAGCCATGTAGAGTTTTCTTTAAAAACCCAAACCCCATGTAGAGTTTTCTTTAAAAAACTGAAATTTCCTATAAAAGGTTAACTGAGACATTCTTGATTCCTTATTAATTTTCCAAATTGCCCGAGTTTTTCCAATAAAGGAGAATATTTAGTTATTAGAGACTAGTGTGACTATTAATACTGAAAGGGCTTTAAAATCAGTAATGCTTTAAATTTTTGAAAGAGAAAACTGAAACACAGGTCAAGCCCCACTAGCTGATTTTGATAAAAAACAGTAATAGCTGGTATTAGGAAGGTTGAGACTAGAATAGAGATCTGCAAGTCTTCTGTTTTATTCCATTGCTTTCTTTAGTGGATTGTGTGCACTTCTCTGTAGGGGTGTTATGAAAAACTTGTTCATTATGCTGTGTGAATAAAACGATAGAACTTATTTTTATTTTTTACTTCTCCCTTTTTTCATTTCCATTTTTTGTGTGTATATAGTATATACATAATACTGGTCTGATAGTACATATGAATTATTTGTAACTTTATGCAGCTCTTTGTGTTAGTTGAGCTTAGGACATTAAGAAAGAGAATAACTGCCGTCTTTTAGAATAAAAATGCTATGGCATCTCTGATCATCTTTGCTTCCGTAATGAATAATATTAACAATAATATTGTTTAACAGTAGCCTTAAACATTTGTTAACTTTGAAATTTTTTATGATGAGTACTTTGTAAAATATCTTATGAGATTACATTTCTTTGGAATGGTTTCTTTTTGATTGCCAGTGTAAGGTGTATTACATGCGATTTGGGACATTCAGCAAAGGGCAAAGAAGAAAATAGCACCATGATCCCATGACTCAATGACAGTTGCTTTCAATTACAATACATACACACACTTACATTACATACACTCAAAATTAGGATTTTTTTGTATATAATCACTTAAAATATGCTTTTTAAGAAATTAAAAGGAAATTCAAATAACTAGATTTAAAAGTTAAAATTTTGTTATACATGTCAGTTTATTTATTGTATAACCTAGTCTTTACTTAAGCATTTATTGGTAACTATTTTCCATGTCATATTCTTCAACACTGTGAGAACATACTGTATTGTAATCAGTTCCTTGCTTTAAAGTAACAGTTCTGGTGTCAAGGTATATACTTTCAAAATTTATCAATTCATACTCCTGTGAACTTGAGTACCAGTTTCCCCAATACTTTAGCCATTGCTTGTTATCATTAAAACAAACCTTTGATTGGTTAAACATCTGATTTAACTTGGTTTTCTTATGAGTTAGGTGAAATATTTCTTCTTTTCTCCTTTTCGATCATCAGTATTCTTTTTGTAAATTACAAGTTCATGGAATTTTGTCCATTTTTCTTACTTATAGTACTCAGATTTTTAAATGTAGATTTATAAACATTTCTCATGTATTTAAGATTTCAATCCTTTATGTTGTAAACATTTTTATAGTTTGTCACTTTTTACTTTTAAATTTTTATGTGATGTAATCTAATATTTCTCGAAAGACATTCTGCAGTTCTAATCCCTGATGTTTGCCCTCATCTTTGTTGAATATGATGGCATAAAATGACTGCACATTCCCATTTCAGTCTTTGACTTAAAGGTTTTTTTTTTTTTATTTGAGACTTAGCAGTTCTTCCTCTATTCTGAGAATCAGTTAAGTATATGGTTATTCACCTATATATTTTCTTGACTTCTTAAGGTTTTATGCTATACTTGAACTTTTTTTGCAGACTTGAATTTGGGGGAGATATGATGTGAGGAAGGAAAGGATCTTCTACTCAAATAGTTAACCAATTGAGATTTTAGAATCTTTCATCTTTTTATTACTTGGTGATTTAAAATGTTACCACTCTTCCCATTTTCTGGGTGTGACATTCTGATGGGTTGTGTATTAATTTTGAAAGACAATATAGTGTGATAGAAGAAACATTGAGTTTGTAGAGATGTGGATCACAGTCTTTGCTTTTTTATTGCCAGTGCGGTGTTAGAGCAAGTTATTATAATAAGCCTTAATTCAAGAATATTTCAATATAAGGAAGTGGTTTTTATTTTATTAAAATGGAATACTGCCTGGAATACTAAGTCACAAAGATATCTAGAATGTTTCATTGTGAACAAGTATTTTGTCTTAGGGCAAATTTTAGATTTGTTAAAATGAAACATTTGAAGGAAAATAACTTCTGTGATGGAGAAGGTTCTGATGTTCTGCTTCTAATTGTGCTGGTAAATATGTTAGCTACCAGCCACTTGTGGCTATTTAAATTAATTAAAAAGGAAAATTGAAAATTCAGTTCTTCAGGTGTACAAACATTTCATGTGTGTAATATTAAACTACCTGTGGCTAGGAACTACTTTTTGAATAATGCAGATATGGAGAGTTCTGTGGGATAATGTACAGTCTGGAAATTGAATCATATTTAGAGCTTTTTCTAGTCTATTAAGTTGATGGCTGATAAATAGTTAAGCAAAAATCTGAAAGAAATGTAAGGTAAGGAAGTAATAAACTGGAGCAGCATAGTAAAGGTTATATGTAAAAAATACATAAGTCACAAAAAATTGTCATGTAGAAAAAAAGAAAATTTTAATAAATTTAACATTTAAAAATGTCTGGCTGTTTAAAGAGTGTTGCCTTCTTAGGAGTTGAATACAATCTCCTTTAATTAGGCACTTCAGCAGCTTACAGGAGCTTTGCCTGTGTTAAGTAATATGTCAAGGTGATTTGCTTCAGTTAAGGCATTTCTGGTTTTGAAGGCAAAACTATTTGGTTATAGTAGAAAAGGAAAAAGTCATAAAGAGAAAACAAAATGATATATCTTTTAGATTATTAAAAATCATGTACCTTTTAATGAGTTTTAAGAACTCTAAGTTCTAAGTTTTAAGCATGCTAAACAGTAGCAGTAGCTAGTTGTTTAAAATGCTAATCATGTAATGTAGGTACTTCATAAATGCTTGAGATTTAAAAAGATTTTCAAACTTTATTTTTCTCTCAGTACTGTGGAAGGAACCCAGGTTCTCACCCATGCTAGACAGGTGCTCTACCATTGGGCTATACCACCAGTCTTTCATTTATTGGGCTGTTTGAGATAACAAAAAAAGAAAAATTAAGTATCAATACCTTAATAAATCAACAAAGTTTGAATAGAAATTACATAAAAGTATTATTTTCCCTGCAACAGATCAGAAAAGGATAAGCCTTGACAATTAAAAAGGTTTCTGTGTGAAGCAACCAAGTATTTTGAGGAATAGTTTGGGCAATTTTAGGGATCATTTGGTAATCTTAAAAAAATGTTTCCAGAGATGTTACACTTTCCCTCCTTTTTTCCTACTTTCTTAATATATATTTCCTGAGGGCAGACATTGGCTTTAGAAATTGAATTATAATTTGTGATTGTTTGAAAGATTCACATGATTGGTGCTTTATGCCATGACAAAAACTTGGGTATAGTTATATGAAACTATTCTTGTTTTTTGTTTGTTTGTTTGTTTTTGGTTTTGGTATCAGGATCAAACCCAGGGTGCTTGACCATTGAGCACATCACCAGCCCTTTTTATTTTTTATTTTGACAAGGTCTTGCTAAATTGCTCAGGCTTGCTAAATTGCTGAGGCTGACTTTGAACTTGCAATCCTCCTACCTCGGCTTCTTAAACTGCTGGTATTATAGCTGTGTGCTGCTACACCCAGCTAACATAATGTTCTTTCAAGAGAAGCAACTGGAAGCTGAAAACTGCTTATAAATCTGCATACTTCATAGTTCCTTTGCATTCTTGGATTATATTAAATGAAATGTCCCCCATTTTCTTTCATCTTAATTAAAACATTTTGTAAGAATTTATATACAAGTTATATTAAGCTGTGG
Organism: Glaucomys volans; assembly: GCA_020662805.1. Taxonomy (NCBI): domain Eukaryota; kingdom Metazoa; phylum Chordata; class Mammalia; order Rodentia; family Sciuridae; genus Glaucomys; species Glaucomys volans. Next base: position 210,732 of record JAJEJO010000377.1, on the reverse strand, counting down.
GAATACAGACATGAATCACATTTTGTTATTGTCCTCAAGGATCTTATAGTATAATGGGGAACACGTGGCAGAAACATTTTGCCAGTGCCTACATATTGACCATATGTAAGCAATAAAAAACAAAAATCCCAAAACTGTATTTAAGCAATAAAATTTAACATGAAGGAAATTTCTTCAATAGAGTAACTCTATACATTTTCTTATAGATCCCCCCAAATCATAGAAACAATATGTAAAAAATTCAAATAGTTTAAGAGGAAGAACAATGAAATGTGAATTCCCCTTTTATTTTAGTGCTTTTCAGAAGTAACTAGTCATTTTTATGTATTTCTAGATATTATCTTAAATCTGGATTCTTTCACTACCTAGTGCTTTTAAGATTCATTGAAGCTGGGCGTGATGGCGCACGCCTGAAATCCAAGCGACTTGGGAGGCTGAGTCAGTAGGATCACGAGTTCAAAGCCAGCCTCAGCAACTTAGTGAAGCCCTAAGCAACTCAGTGAGACCCTGTCTCTAAACAAAATACAAAATAGGGCTGGGGATGTGGCTTAGTGGCCAAGAGTCCCTAAGTTCAATCCCTGGTTCAAAAAAAAAAAAAGATTCATTGATATATGTTGTGTGTCTCAATAATGACTCCAAATACTTTATATCATTAGATGTCATCTATGATGTCATTATATCTTTAGATGTTATATCATTAGATGTTATCCCACCTGTCTCTGCAGCAACTTTCATTTTTCTTCATCTGCTATTATGACAATATGTTTCATTTTATTGTTCTTTTCAGCTGGAGCTGAATTCTTTTTTTTTTTTTTTACTTTTTTCATTTTTCTATTGAGAATCCTTTCTGTTATTCATCAAAATTGTTTTCTTATAGAACTTTGTTCAATATTTATTTGAACATAATTATAATGAATGTTTAAATATATTTATAATGAATGTTTTGAAGTCTTTGCTAAATCCAACATCGGGGCCCAATTGGAATCAGTTTTTATTGATTTCCTTTACTTGTTTCTTTGCATTTCTCATAATTTTTGGTTGAAACCTGGGCATCGTAGTGTTCTTATAAGGATTTCTTTCTAGTGACTGCTGATTTGCCTATGTATTTCTGTGTGAAGTAACCAACCATCTTTGCCCAACTCAAATTGCAAACTTGTTTCTCTTGTAGTTATAGCAGATCTGTCTGTGCTCATGTCTTTCTTCTTCCAGCTACTTAATTATTAGCATAGCTTCCTTGGGAACAAGGGTAAAGGAGAGACCCTCTAACACCTGTGTCATTTGGTGGTCAGCCAAGAATCTAGCCAGAGATTTTACTCAGATTTTGGAATTTACCATCTCTGTCAATTTTTTATATCTGGGAATTTCCTCCTTATTTCCAACTTGTCTGCTTGTGGTGGTCTCTGTTTTCAGGTATCCCAACCAATAAGGACTTCACTTTTCTGATGCTTAAGTTTTATGTGTTTGGGGAATACACTCAGTTAAAAACAGTATCAAATTCAGATTTCATGTCATGCAATGTTGAAGGGTATATTCTTCTATGGTCTTTGGCTTTTTTTTGCAGGCTATATGGGGTCCCTCCTGCATGCATGTGTAATTCATTTGTCCCCCAGGGATTTAAGCAGTTTATGCTCAGAATTTGTGCTTCACCTTTCTTTGGTTCTTTCATTCCCAGTATGTCTGTCTTAAATGTACATCTGCACTTCTAACCCTGAAGTTTTTTCTACCACCTTGATCTGTAGGCTCACTGGTTTCCTTCACCATATTTTGAGGGATAGGGAACACGCTTAGCAAAAAACCTTGGAACTGAACTTGCGATTCTGTCCCTTCCAGTTCTGGTTTTTCAGGAGTAAATTCTTTCACTGTTTGTCCAATGTCTCTAAATAGCTTTTAAAAAATGACGTTTTAAAAATTTAAATAGTTTTCCTAATTTCTCTCTCAGAGGATGCATCACTTACGAATAAAAATGCATTAGATTTATGAGCATTAATTTTATATCCTGCTACTTTGCTGAATTCATTAATGAGTTCCAGAAGTTTTCTGGTGGAATTCTTAGGATCTTCTAGATAGAGAATCATGTCATCAGCAAATAGGGATAGTTTGATCTCTTCTTTTCCTATTTGTATTCCTCTAATTTCTTTGGTCTGTCTAATTGCTCTGGCTAGAGTTTCAAGAACAATGTTGAATAGTAGTGGTGAAAGAGGGCATCCCTGCCTTGTTCCAGTTCTCAGGGGGAATGCTTTCAATTTTTCTCCATTTAGAATGATGTTAGCTGTGGGCTT
>JAJEJO010000377.1:189216-208053 GCA_020662805.1 Glaucomys volans | reverse complement strand
ATGCAGCCACATCAATGTTCATAGCTGCTCAATTCACAATAGCTAGATTGTGGAATCAACCTAGATGCCCTTCAGTAGATGAATGGATAAAGAAACTGTGGTATATATACACAATGGAATATTACTCAGCCATAAAGAAGAATAAAATTATGGTATTTGTAGGTAAATGGATGATGTTGGAAACTCTTATGCTAAGTGAGATCAGCCAATCCCAAAAATCCAAAAGCCGAATGGTCTCTCTGATATATGAATGATGATGCATAATGTGGGGGGGAAAGATGGCAAGAATGGAGGAAAGATAGCTAGCATAGAGGGAAGGGAGGGGTGGGGGCGGGTGGGGGGTAAAATCAATAACAGAGTGTTGACAGATATCATTGCCCTGTGTACATGCAAGAAAGCACAGATGGTGTGACTCTACTTTGTGTACAACCCTTGAAATAGTAGCTGTAGTCCATTTGTGTTCAATGAATCAATAAGTAAATAAAAAAAAAAGAAATCCAAATACGGTGTATAATTATAATGCTCTAATAAAAATTGGACTGGGCTGTAGCTCAGGGGCAGAGCACTTGCCTCGCATGTGTGAGGCACTGAGTTTGATCCTTAGTACCACATTAAAAAATAAATAAAATAAATGCATGCTGTCCATCTACAACTACAAAAATACATAAACACATAAATAAATAAATAAATAAATAAGAATTAAAAAAATTTAAATAGTTGTTTTTTTGCAATGCAGCTTGCATGGTCAGTTCACCTGATTACATTTTTACAGGAGGTTCCTTTATATCCCTTTGATTTCCATTTCTTTCTTTTTTGGAACCAGAGATTGAACTCAGGGACACTCGGCCACTGAGTCACATCCCCAGCCCTATTTTGTATTTTATTTAGAGACAGGGTCTCACTGAGTTGCTTAGGGCCTCGCTAAGTTGCTGAGGCTGGCTTTGAACTGCTGATCCTCCTGACTCAGCCTCCAAGTCGCTTGGATTTCAGGCGTGCGCCACCACGCCTGGCTTGATTTCCATTTCTTTTAAAAATTGTTGTTCATGATTATTTATGTTGTATTTAGTCCCTCAAATTCCTCCAGTTCTTAATGTTTCTGAAACTGACTGCTCAATTTCTTGTCTATTTTGGCTTTATGTCACACTTCATGGGAAGACTTAAAGTGAGTTAACTATCAAAAGTGAGTTAACTATCATGAGGAAATTATAAACATCTTCTAGAAATGTTTCAAGGCTTTCATGGTGGTTATATCTATTATCTGGCTTTCTGGGTAGTATCATCCCTCTTGTATTCCTAAGGATAGATGCTTATCAAATGATCCTCATGTTTCTGGTCTTTCTGAATTCTTTCATCTAGACCCCAATGAAGGCTTGTAGTGTAGTTAGAATTAACTGTGTGAACATTCAGGTGTTCATTCTATTGTCTGCCAGTCTTAAGTAATTCATTTACTCTGTGGGGCTCTCTCTCCACCTTTTGGTTCTTTCTATATAGGGAAGGTTAACTTAATATATTTATCTCTCTCAGCTGTCTTGGTTTACCATCTCCTTAGCCTCTACTACCCACACCTGTGGATTTTTGCCTCTCTCTTCAGCTGATGACAATTTTTGTCTGCAAGCTCTTTGTCCCTTGTTGCCCATCTGGTCTTTCTCTCCAGTAACTACCACACTTGGTTTTCCAGTTCGAGAGTTATAAGTAATTTCATGTTACTAGAAATGATCTTGTGTAAAGATTCTAGACCAAGATCTCAATGGGGTGGACAATGCCACACGATGGCTTAGGTTTAAAAGAGACATCTGTTGGTGCAGAAGAGCAAAAAATACGAGTTTCTATTATTTGGCTTGGTACGTTGAGGAGAATGTGGACTTTTTGTTAAAATGGAATATAAATCTTTACTATTTGTTCATGTATGAAACAGGAGAATAATACAGGATTGTTTTAAGCTCTAAGTATATAAACTTCTTAGCTCATTGATACCTAGTAGGAAGAGAATGAATTGTTTTCTTGTGTCAACATAAGGGGATCCAAAGAGGTCTTTCCAGAGGCAGAAGAGATCTTGTATACTTGAACCTTCCAGACTCTTGACATATTACCTAAGGAAGTCAAGGATGCATCAGGTATGAATAGCAGGGTGAGAGATTTATTATAAAGGGACAGTACACATTTGAGAATGGGAGTGTGGATGATCATTGGGAAAGTGTGTTGTGTTGCTTTAGTTTGGGGTTCTAATATTTTTAAAGTAGCTAAGGGGGCTGGACTAGAGCTGGAGTCAGGCTGGGGTTACCCAATTTTGTGCCATTTTTTTTTTGCACTCCACATTGCCCTTGTGTGTTTTAATCCTGCTCCATAGTTCCTCCAGATGCCTTGTTGTTATATTGCTGTTTTGTTCTTTTCTTCAGCCAGTTGGTGAGCTACTGGCAAGGAAGAGGGCTGGGTTGCTGGCAAGTTGTTTTGTATTCTAATGGTTCAAGAGCGGTTCCTTTTTGAGATTCAGTGCTCGCTCTGTGTCCCTAAGTTCCTATCTCACATTGTTACTTAAAGAAAAAAAAAAAATCCTTCTGTAGATCATTGTCATTAATATCTGGAAATAGTGTCACAAGGAGCACTTATTTTATATTACTGTTGTTTTGAAAATTGTTATAACTCCCTCCCCCTCCTTTTTAGATAGTAATATCCAAGAGAAGGGAAGGTAATTGAATTACCTTTTTCTCTGTTAACTTTTGGTAAACTGAAGGAACACATGTCCCTAACCAACAAGGCCTGTTTTTCCAACCTTTGCATAGGTGATTTCTAACTGATTTGGAATTTAGATTGTTTCTGTTATTTCTAAAAATAAAATGAACTGTTACATACTTTCTAGAGATGTTGTTTCCAGTAGTCCAGCATTTTTTTTTTGATGATTATAAAATCTGAAGAGTGTATTTTAGTTTGCCTAATACATCATAGACATTAGGAGTTCAAGTGTCAGATTTTGAAGGAAGTTTTTATGCTAAGGAGTTTAGATATAGGAACTGGGGAGTCATTAAGAATTTTTAGAAAGAAAATCTGGATTACAATGGAGCAAATATGCAACTGAATGGTGGTAAGGAAGTCAGCCAAGAGGTTTATTGATAGATGGCAGAGGTTTAAATGAAGACAGCAGCAGACTGAATGAAAAGGGAGAGGAGAGTCCAAAAATTTTTCTTTTAAGTAGACTTGATGTGGGGAAATAAGATGTCAAGGATGACTTCAAAGTTTTTAACTTGGTGAAGAGAGATGACTCCAGCTGATGTGGGAGGCCAAAACAACCAGACTGGTTTTGTTGATTTGCAGAGCCTGTTGAAGAATTTGGTTGGTGATGATGGAAATAGATTGTTTATAATGTGAAAATTCTGATGTTCTCAAGGGTTTTGTCTTCATTTCTTGTCTTCTGGCTCCTTGAACCCAAGCAACCAGAGAGGAAGATAAACTCCTAAAGAATACCAAGACTTAATGGGCAGAAATGGTGGGTTAACAGTGGAAGTGTTATACCCGAGGAAACAAGATCATCCAAGCCAGCCGTTCATGTTAAGACAAAAGAAGCCTTTATTATGGGGGGGGGGGGGAAATTAGGGTGAGTAGCCCCTCCTTCCTGTATTAGGAAGGGGAAGGGATTAGGGTGGGCCTCTTTCTCTCTCCTGATGGTATTTGAGAATTTTATTTCTTTTGGGGAGTATAACAAAAGGATTTGAGTAGAGGTGCTTGCAGGTAGACAAGAGACTCAGGAGCAGGTGGCCCATAGAACCATGAGAGGTACATTTTTCTCTTACTAGGATGAGGTGGATTTTTCTTTTTTCTTTTCTTTTTTTTTTTTTGAGAAATGATGTCGGACAGCGTCTTGCAGATAGATGCTCAGTAAGTGCTTAAATGAGTGAATGAATGTCAGAGTATGGCACAAAGTAGTATAAATTGTATGTCAGTTACCTTTTAACCATTTAGTTTTATTTTTAGCTTACTGATAAAATTTAAATACACTAACATATAAACACATACACTTTTTTTCAGATATCTCAACTTGAATTTCCCTTGTTTTTAGTTTGTTTATAATCCCATAATTAGTGGATGTGAGAGGTGGAGAGAAATCTTTCACCTGGTAATACTTGAGTCTTTTTTTGACAAATGAAATGTGAATATGATCTTTCAATTGACACTTTTTTTTTTTTTTTTTTTTTGGGCGGTGCTGGGGATTGAACCCACGGCCTTGTGCTTGGAAAGCATGCACTCTACCAACTGTGCTTTATCCCCAGCCCTCAATTGACTTTTTGATAGTCTTTATTCTGAACATTCAAAAAAAAATTTTTCTTGTTTGCTCACTACTTTCAGTAAATATATGCTCAGTATTTTCAATAGGATCAAATCAGGAAAACATTGGCATTTCCATGGTGTTTGATGTATGCTAGCTACTATTATTATAGTGGCAGAAAATCTACATCTGAATCTACATTATTCCTTGCCTTTTGTTTGTTTGCCACTTCCTGTGATGATTTGGGATTGTTTTCAGTGGACATTATTTGTGGCCATCCTGTTCAGAGATGCCGGTGATAGTTAAGTGTAAGGAAGAGATTAAATGGTCTGTGTGCTGGTGAGAATGCAAAGGAAAAAAATGCCCTTGTAAAGAACGAAATGTTAATCCCTGAAATAACTTACTGGAAGACCTGTAAAGTCAGGAGAAAATGTTCTAAATCTCATTCTATAGGACATGCTAAATCTCTATATCTTACTTATCCTTAACTCCTTATTGATTTTTTTCCTACTGTTGTTTATATCTTCTGTGTTTCTGTTGATGACCACTTTTTTCCTTTATTTCTCTGATCTGTTCTTTCTCCGCTTTTTCTTCTATTCTGCCTTATCTCTTCAGTATGGATAACTATCCATAATATAAAGTTGAAATTTTAAAGTTTTCGTTAAATACATTTTTATAGTTAAAAACTGAAATGAGATTGACCTATATGTATGTTTAAATAATTTTATGGTTTTTATGTTTATCTAATACCTGATTTTTGGTGATTCAGTGATCCTTCAGGAAATAGATTTCCTTTTCCAGAAGCATTCAAAAAATAAACCATGGCCGGGCGCGGTGGCACACGCCTGTAATCCTAGGGGCCCGGGCCGATCGCGAGTTCAAAGCCAGCCTCAGATATTTAGCGGGGCCCTAAGCAACTCAGTGAGACCCTGTCTCTAAATAAAATACAAAATAGGGCTGGGGATGTGGCGCAGTGGCTCAGTGCCCCTGACTGCAATCCCCGGATCCAGAAAAAATAAATAAATAAGTACACCATGTAACATTTGCTTAGGGATTTGAACCAACCATTGTGCAGTTCTTCCTTTTCTTCTTCCCCATTATTTTTATTTCATTTATTGAAATATTTATATATTATTGAAATATTCACTTATTATAAGATTTTCAACTTTTCAGAAAAAAGGTCCAAAGTAACCATGAGGAAAAATCATAGCAAAATAGTTTCTCCAAAATAAAAGCAATTTCTTTTCCTGTTTTTGATATAAAATTCAAATTTTTAACGTTATTTTTGGCATTCTATGTGAAATTGTTCTGGAATACCATATTAAACTTAGGAAGGTCTTTTTCTAATATGGGGATTTCCCTTTGACTTTTATTTATGATTCCCCTTAACTTTTCTCCATCAAATTCAGCTTAACAAAAGTATAGAAGAAGTAAGTATGCAGGAGCAGGCTGGGTTCTAGTCCAGTTTATATAACTTTGTTCAAATTGCTTATTTGGTCAGACAAATTTGAACAAAGCTCAGTTTATCATTTAGTTTCTAAAAGTCAGATCTGATCTACTTTCAAGCAAATACTTCCGCCTGAGCACTTTTCAAGATCAGTACTATTCTGTGTACTAAATTTTTATTGCTTTTTAAAATACTACTATTGATTAATAATATTGTGAGCTTTGCCAAAGTTACCAAAGTAACTCTGAGGCTGTTTGCTGTTTTATGTATGGAGATTATAATGCCTACCTTGCAAGGTGATTGTGAAAATTAAATTAGATGTGAATATACTTTAAAAATGCATAGTCCAGGTATTCTATAATATTATTGAGTTTTCTTATAATTTCATATGACTGGTAGATTTAATAGTCACAAACCTCACATATGAAAAGATGTTAAGTGTGTGAATCATTGATAAACAACCTTCTTGTAATTGCACTATAAGGGAGCATCAGGATGTTTATATACATTTATTTTTTGAGAAGAAATTAAATTTTTACTCAACTTCTTTAACTGGTTAAATAATTATATTGTTGTTTGTTCTAACTAGTTGCTTTGTTAAGCATCTTGTGTTTTAGTAAGTAAGAAATGTGTTCCAAGTGAAATTTATATAAAGGAATCATTCTGTGGAATTGTTTTTACCTTTTGGTTTTATATTCATATTTGGAAACATGAGGCATCTAGATAGGAGTTAAATATATTTACTAAATTTGAATGGAACACTATCAAACTGTTACATACGAGTAGCAAGTTTAATACATAAATCATATGAAAAGGACCTAAAAAGACTTCTGGGGTTTATGATAATCTGATTTTTGGCATTTAAATGTTTAGTATTTTATGATCCATTCATCACTTTTAAAATATGTCACAATAATATCAAGTATATAAAATTCTGTGGCTATTTTATTTTGAGTGAAATAGATTTAAAGGTCAACACTACTCTTTTATGTAGGTTATGGGTGCTACATGTGTGCTTTCAAAGCAATAGTGTGAGGAAACTTGAAGTGGGATGGCAGGACGGCCTCATCCCTATGACAGTAACTCCAGTGATCCAGAGAACTGGGATCGGAAATTGCATAGTAGACCTCGTAAACTTTATAAACATTCAAGGTAGGTAGAAAATATGTATTTCACATATCAAAGGTCTTCTAAAACTGATTATAAAGACTACTACTGCATTTGGTTGTGGCAAGTCCTGTCAGAGTATAGGGGCTGGTTTATAAAATATTGTGCATGTTTATATATCTCTCTTTAATTAGCTTAGAGAAACATTTCTTTCTTAAAATTTTGTATATTCACATTTGTTTTAAGGTTTATTTCTGTCTTTAAATTATGTTAAAATCTTAATTGGCTCCATGGTTAAGTATTATAATTGTTTATTTGGAATCTCTGGCAAGACCAGGTAGTTCTTTGTATTTGAAAATCTAATAGGAATTTATTTTGTATTCTAAATAGATTATGTGTTCAGATTACACATGATAATTTATAGGTTTATATCAGTGTTTTCCTCAATACATTTTTAACTATGTGAATTTTTATTGTGTTGCCATACTGATCCTATTGGGAAACTCTATATTTTTGGACCATACTGATTCATTTAAAGTTTGATGCATGAAATGAAATTCATTCAAAAGTTTCTCTCTCTCTTATTTTTAAAACTATTGTTTTGGGGTGTGAGACTAAATGAGGAATACCTCATTTAGAACACTTTGTGATCTGATATTTTAAGATATTAATTGACAGCTTATAAACTTCATATATCACAGGTATGTAAGCATGTTTCCATAGAGGATTTTGCTGTTTGAATATTCCTTAGGATATTATTGAATATTTAACTAACTAGAATATAAAATTCTCCTAATCACTGATAACAAATACCAGCTTTCTTGAAAAAAAAACATGTCATGATATTGAAATCTGTTTTGTAATTAAAAAAAAAAAGTTCAGGTACTTTTAAACTGTATACTACAGCTAAGAAATATGAGTGATTGGTACCTTTCAAGTCTCCTGACAAGAAATTCACGGATATTGCAGACTTTTAATGTGATATGATTTTGAAATGTTAATGTGAAGTTGATTTTATTAACTTATAATTACATGCCAAATGAATGTTTTTAGTTTTGTTTATTTAGTGTGTATGTGTGTGTCCTCCCAGTGGGGCTTTTAATTCTTTTTCTCTTTTTCATGGATAATTACTTTGTCTTTGAGATTAAAGTGGAATTGGTTTTATCACACTGTGTGGGGTTATATTTTTATTTACTCTGTGTGTGTGTGTGCATGTGTGTGTGTGTGTGTGTGTGTATTTATTTTACAGGTGAATTATATTCTTCCTAATTCATGATATTTTTCTGCTCATGTATACAGTACTGCAATACACACACACACACACACACACACACACACTGAAGGACTGATGAAGGTGGAAGAAAGCCATTGTTTGCTTTATAAAAGCTATATTCAAGCCGGGCGTGGTGGCGCACACCTGTAATCCCAGCACTTGGGAGGTTGAGACAGGAGGATCGCGAGTTCAAAGCCAGCCTCAGCAACTTAGCGAGGCCCTAAGCAACTCAGTGAGACCCTGTCTCTAAATAAAATACAAAATAGGGCTGGGGATGTGGCTCAGTGGTGGAGTGCCCCTGGGTTCAATCCCCAGTACCAAAAAAAACCCAAAAAAACAAAAAAACAGCTATATGCATAATGTGGGAAAAATACTTTAAAACTTTCAGTGGTTTTTCCATTCCTGTTGTTTCATTTCAGTATCAAATACAGCTCTTCTTGATAGCTGCAGCATTAGCAACTTTCTTTTCTCTTCGTTTTTTTCCCCATAGTGCTAGGGATTGAACCCAGGGCCTTGTACATGCTAGGCAAGTTCTCTACCACTGAGCTAATATCCCCAGCCTTTCATTAGTAATTTTTTGGTCCATTTTTAAGGTAGGTTGCAATAATATTTAGGGTTGTTTGGAAAACATTAAAGGAACATTAAAATAACAATAAATTGATTTAAAAATTATTTTATGGAAGAACCGTGAAGCTCTTTGAATATACTTTAAACCCAATTTGTGGAAAGTCTGCCCAAAAAAGAGCAGCTTATTTTAGAGACCTCTTGTCCCTCTGCATTTAGGAACATAGGATATTTGAAGTATAGTTTGACTTTTAAAACATTTTTTTACTTTGGGAGCTTATTTATTTACTAATTTATTTTTGTGATGCTGGGGACTAAGCCCAGGGCTTCCTCCATCTAGTGCAAACACACTTACCACTGAGCTATATCCCCAGTCCCCAGAGTATTTATTTCTTTTTCTTTCTTTGTTTCTTTCCTTCCTCCCTCCCCCCTTCCCTCCCTCCCTTCCTTCTTTCTTCTTTTCTTTTCTTTTTTCTCCTCTCCTCTCCTCTCCTCTCTTCTCCTCTCTTCTTCTCCCCTCCCCTCCCCTTCCCTCCTCATACCTGCTGGGAGTTGATAGTAAACTAATTGGCCAAGAGGTTTAAAAAAATAAAAATTAGAAAACTTTATTGAGAACTTGCCCTTTGTTTAGGAGAAATTTTAAAGTGTATGAGGGTACTGCTTGGGAATGCTTTAATATTCACATGTAGGACAATTAGAGGACTCAAACTAACTAAATAGTGGTACTGAGTTGTAAAACAAAGTTCAGAGAATGAATCAATATCAACTTTTGAGATAATCCTTAGATGATTAGAGTATTAAGGAGGAAATTTCTGTCAGGGACCTTCAGGAGATTATCTTGATCAGATCTGAAGGTAGAGCTCTGGATAGTATTTTTGTCTTCAGGTGGCAGATAAAAACATTCAGGCTAATATCCTTGCCCAAGGCCATTGAACTTATAAATGGCAGAGCTGGAATTTATAAACAAGTTTCTTTTTCTTTTTCAAATTTTAAATAGTTTATTATAATATACCAGGTACAATGAGCCCCTATTACCCATTACCCATCTTGACAATACCAACTTATAGCTGATTTTATTTGTGCCTCTGCCTACTTTTTAAATATTTTATATTTTATTTAGGGATGTTTGTAAAAGAAAACCAGACTAAACACGGGCCTAAGTTGGAGATTTATTTTTTTGTACATAAGAAGTCTAGAGGTGGTGATACCTGAGTATGTTTAATTGCCTCAGGATATCAGGATTAAAAATCTCTGATTAGCTTGGCTTTTCTCTTATAGTCACAAGACATAATCATGTCTACTTTCTAGACAAGAAAAAAAGGAAAAGGGATAGTTGGAAAGGGATTTGTTTATATCAGGAAATTAAATTTCTTAGAGATTTTCCAGCGGGTATCTTAATCATTAACTGAAGCTATGTTGTGTGGTCATTTCTCACGGAGACTGAGAATATTAGTTTTTAAGCTGGGCTTATTGCTACCTCAAATTAGGGATTTAGATTTATGAAATAAATAAGCATGGTTTTCTTTATTGTCTCAATATTTGTAGATAATCTAAAAGTCATCTTGTTTCAATGTGTGTTTTGTATATATTTTTGAATAGCCTTATTTTTCAGTGTCTTAGTTTTGTATTTCCCCCTCTTTCCTTGCTGGCTGTGATGAAAATAAAATTTCTGATTTATAAAAGTAATAATAGTAATTACAATCTTTCGTGTTCTGACTGTTGATATTTGAGGGTTTGGAGGTATTGGCTTATGATTTCTATCTAATGCAATTTTAAGGTACTTTATTTTCTGAACTTTCTTCTTTTGAATATAGATTTGTGTGTGTGTGTGTGTGTGTGTGTTTCAGGGATTGAATCCAGGGATGCTTAACCACTGAGCTACATCCTTATCCCTTTTTATTTTGAGACAGGGTCTTTCTAAGTTGCTGAGGCTGACTTTGAACTTGCTATACTCCTGTCTTAGCCTCCTGAGCTGCTGGGATTACAGGTGTGCACCACTGCACCCAGTTTGAATATAGATTTAATATGTCTAACACTCTGATATAAAAGATAACATAGAGAAAGCTGTTTTGGACATAGATGGACTTTAGGTGCCTGTGATCTGTCTTTGGGTGGTATAGAAATATATTAATTAAAAATTAGAGAACTTTATTTCTGCGTGAGTAGTTGTATAGTTAATACCTACATAGAGGAGTTTGGTAACTTGCTAAAGATGTTAAAAGTCATTTTGGTTGAGGTATATTTGGCCTGAATTATGACATTTTTTTCTTTAATTTATGAGTTAGAGCAATCTGTGTGTTGGGGGACTGGATGTGGGATGGGATCCTGAGGATTAAACCCAGGGTCTTGGGCATGCTAAGCAAGTCTCTACCACTGAGCTACATCCCCAGCCCTTTTTATTTTATTTTGAGGGAAAGTGTTGCTAAGTTGCCCACACTGGCTTCCAACTTGTGATCTTCCGGCCTCAACCTTCAAGGTAGATGGGATTTCAGGCTTGTACACCTGAATTAGAGGAGCTTTTGCTATTTTAAAAAAGAAAATGAGCACCTCTTCTGTATAATGTGTATAGTAAGAAAATATGTTGAAGGCTTTGAATATTTGAATTGGGCAGAATGACTGTATAAAACTCTGATCTGCAGTCTGCTCAGGTTGCTAAAGATAAATGCATCGTACATTCAATATCAGGCTTTGCCGCAAGGTTTCATTACCCAGAAGTACGCATGCTCATTTCTTCTGAGCTTTCCAGTTTTCCTTTTAAATCACTTAACAGTTCAGCAGCAGTCTTAAAGGGAAAAGTTTGGTTGCTTAATAGAATAGTTCTTGAGTGAATTCTTAAAGTACAGATAATATTTGCCCTTTGATTTTAAAGAAAAGCATTATCGACCAGAATTTTTACATACAAATATTGACAGGAAAAAGGAAAGTTATCTGCATCCTAGTTTCCTAAAACCTGGCAAGCTCTCAGAGCTAGAATTAGCTTTACAGATGGCATTGGCAACATATCTACATATCTCTAAGCCCTCATCTCCTGCATTTTCTTCACCTGTCTATCAATTACAATATCCAATCACTGTTCAGAGATGGAGAAATGGGATGATCACAGCTCACACGATGCTGTTTGGTTAGAAACGTCAGTGCTGCACAACCCACGGCTGAGTCAGTGTCTGTGAGAAAATGAACTGAATTAATATATAGAGGGGGTTGAATCTCTGAACATTTAAAGCCTAAATATCTGCAACAGCATTATTACACAGGAGAGGGAGGAAAGCTAAAGGAAGTCTGTGGACAGGTGAGGTAGGGGAAAATTTTCTGATTGTTCAGAAGAATTTGAAGATGATGGAAATATCAGATGTGCTAAAGTTTCCTAGTAATGCCCAAGGATGCTGACCTGGCTTTCAGTGCTGCATTGTTTGAAAGAGCAGAGTCCCTTTATACTCTGATTTCAAAATTTTTTTCTTGTTTTTGTGTGTCTACCTTGGCATATGCTAAAGGAAGGTGTGTATTTATTTATTACATGATATCTTTGGGTTATAATTATATACATATATGAATATGGGAGAGAGATTGAGAGGGATATGTTGGCCTTTGTTTGATTGTGATCATTTACATTTACAGATGAAAAAGAGCATATATCTTTCAGTTTAATGGCAAATTTAAAATAAATGAATATTTTTATTGTTTTCATGACTGATGTTTTATATTTCATGTAACTTGAGAATGCATTGTATTTGATATTATACTTTATGAATACAAAAACTTAAGGAAAGACTAATTTTGAAATATTTTTTATATATTTGAAAATAAAAGTCAAGATAGAAATGAAATAATTGAAATAATGTTCTAAAGATGGAATTGGATCTATTTATATTGTACGAATTAAGAATTAGTTTATTTATAAATAGTGGTGTTTTACAAGACTAAATATATCTTACAGGACTAAATGTATTTGAATGATAAAACTCTCATTGTTTAAAATGACTTTCTTTTCTAGTTTTATAGAACATGCACTCTGAATAGAAAATCTGCATACTGCCACTGAAACAGAGAATAAGCCAAATAAGTTTTTGGGTTAGTGAAACTGATTTTCAACTAGATAAAATTTCTAAATAAAGATAAATTGTTGTTCTCTGAGATTTTAAATCTTGGCAGGTGACATTGCTTACCTGATTAGGAAGTGTTAGCACAATTTAAAACATTTTAACTATTTTTTTTCCTTTTGTCGTCAGTACCACTATCCTACTGATCCTTCATTTTCTAAGGAATTTGGGATATTCAGTATTTTTATTCAGTATTTAAAAATTACTTTATATATATATGTATGTATATATATATATATATATATATAGAGAGAGAGAGAGAGAGAGAGAGAGAGAGAGAGAGAAATATATAGTTTGTCACATCCTTTCCTTGAGATACAATGATGTTTTTGTGATTTCCCCTGTTTAATGTCTCCAACTTTGGTCATCTTGCTGGTTATTAAGACTTATTCATGTATATGGTTAAATTAATCATATTGTATATATGTAAATTTGTGGTTTGGGGTCCAGAGATGTTTTCCTACGCTTGTTATAGTAATAGAGTTATAAAAGCAGAGTCTCAAGCTAGACCTTTTTATCTTAAGTTTTTAGAGTACTTTTCTATGGTTCTGCAGATTCTTTTAAGATAAAAATGCCTGTCTTTGGGAAAGTAGTACATTTTCATTTCATAAATTTGACAAACACAGAAAGGCATATAAAAGAAAATAAAAATATCCTATCAAAATAAAAAACTTTTGAATACTTTGGTATTTATAGCCTATTTTTTCTGAATGTACATATAAATATATAAAAACTACACATATACTTAAAATGATTCTAGATATTATTGTATGTACTGTTATATAACTTCTCCTTTTAAAAAAAGGAAATTCTGAACTTATCCTATGTCATGAAATTATCTTCTATAGCATAATTGGATTACATGGTTTGAGTTCTGATACTTCTTAAGTCAAAATATAATTTTGATATTCTTCTGACAATAAAAGATCCTTAGCATGATTTCAAAGTGAACTCTTTAAAAATCTGCACACTACTTTTAAATATTGGTCTAAAGGGTCTTAATACAGGTTGAGTATCTTTTATCCAAAATGCTTGGAACCAGAAATATTTCAGATTTCAGATTTTTTAAAAAATTTTGGAATACTTAACGTATAAACAATGGAAGTATGTTGGGGATAGGACCCAAGTCTAAACAAGAAATTCATTTGTTTCATATATCTACACCTTATACATATAACCCAAGGGTAATTTTATGCTTTAATTTTAGTGTACCTGTGATTTGACTGTGACTTGTCATCTAAGGTCAGACTTGGAATTTCTCACTTAAGGTGCTTCAAGAGAATTTTGGAGCATTTTGAATTATGGATGCTTAACCTATAATGAATAGACATAGCTGTTTACCAAGAAAACATTATTAACAAAATCAGGTATTGGGTTAAATTTGAGTCAGGAGCCATTGTTTGCCAACTCCTGATTTAACACATTAAAGATGATTATAGAAAGCATGCCTAAATCAGTTGCTTTAAAAATATATTTAGTATAAAACCCCTTTAAAAGGTTTAGGTTAAAATACTAGGACATGATATTTGTTAGAGAAATTAAAAACAGCTTATTTTCACTGCAAAATAAAAATTTATAATGTAAAAATAGTACTTCTTTATTGAGGGCAAACTAATCGAAATGAATAGGAACATCTAATCAGAAATTTACAAGGATGCTGGGCTTGGTGGCGCACGCCTGTAATCCCAGGAGGCTGAGACAGGAGGATCGAGAGTTCAAAGCCAGCCTCAGCAACTTAGTGAGGCCCTAAGCAACTCAGTGAGACCCTGTCTCTAAATAAAATACAAAATAGGGCTGGGACACTGGTGGAGTGCCCTTGAGTTCGATCCCTAGTACCAAAAAAAAAAAAAAAAAAAAAAAAAAAAAAAAAAAATTACAAGGATGTTCACCTCATTTTTAAGAAAAAAATGTTTTAAAATGTGTGATTGAAAGTTTTAAGAACCTTGTGAATCTTAATATCTATATCTCTATACAAGCACACAAGCACACACATATAGTAGTGTTTGACAAAAGGAGTGCTGAAACCTCAGCTATATTCAACAAACATTAGTAATGACACCAGGTTATGATGTTAATTGGTAGGAGTATTTAAATTTAAGTAAGATAATTTCTTTAACTAGGAGTTGGTCGTATCATGTATGGTTGTACTAGGTATATACTGCAAGAAGGGCTCATCTGTAAATGCATACCGTTCACACTGTAGGTGCTGTACTGGTATGTATTCGTCAACAATTTTCTCATGAGTGTTGTTTATATCAGTTACTTCTGGAAATTTTTCTTATATTTTTCTTTGATAATTTATTCCCCTCCATTCTCTCTGTTATCTCACCCTCACCCATTTCTTTCTTTTTTGTACTTTTGAGTGTATGTCAAATATTTTCTTTCAACCTTCGTAGTAACCTTTAAAAATTGCTGTTACTGTGTTTGGAATTTCTTTTTTCTTCCTTTTTTTTAAAAAAAAAATATTTTTTAAAATTATATATATATACATACATATACACACACACACACACACACATATATATATATACATACATATAAATGTATTGGTTGTAGATGGACACAATATCTTTATTTATTTTTACGTGGTGCTGAGAATTGAACTCAGTGCCTCACGTATGTGAGGTAAGCACTTTACCACTGAGCTGCAACCCCAGCCCCTGTGTTTGGAATTTCTAAGAATTCTTTCTTATTCTCTAAATTTTAAAAATAGCAGTCTTTGTTTTATATATACAATATCTTTTATATTACTGAATTTATTGATTATAGTTTTGCTTTTTTTCTGTCTCTGCAATGTCTGCTGCCTTTTTTCTTCTTTGTCAAACTTTTTCATTGTGAAATAATTTTAGATTTATAAGATGTCACAAAAATTATACAGTGAGTTCCTATATATTCTACCCAGCTTCTCCCAGTGATAACATCTTAAATCCTTAAATAATTGATGAAGTCCATTATCAAAACCAGGAAATTGACATTTTATTAACTAAACTATTGACCTTTTTTGGATTTCACCAGTTTTTAAATGCACTCTTTCTTTTTTCTAATATGTAGTTAGTTCTATGACATATTATCACATGTGTGGATTCATATTACCTCCACCACTCAGGGTGCTTAACTGTTCCATCACTACAGAGAAACTCTTTGATGTTCCTCTCTCCATCTCTACCTCTGGCAGTTGTTTCTCCATTTCTATAATTTTGTCACTTTGAAAACATTAAATAAATGTACCAACTTTTGGGTTTGGATTTTTTCATTCAGTATAATGCACTTAAGCTCCATTCACAAAGTTGCACATATCAATTTTTTTTCTTTTTTAGTGATGAATAGTATTCTGTTCCATACTTCATTGATTCATTTAGAGAGCAGCATGGTTTAGGTTATAAATTTGCAGTAGAATTGGATTTTCAAAACTCTCTTACTTTAGAATTAGAATATTTTTCAGTTGTAGGGGTCTATAGCCAACTGAACAAAACTAGGCGCTTAAATTTCTCTTCAGTCTTTAGGAATAGGCTTACTATTGAAAACTTGCCATAATTTGAATTTTTACACAAAGTTTCAAAGTTCCATTCAGAAGTCCATACAAGATTAGTAGGAAAAGTGAATGTAAATAGGTATTTATTCCTAAGAGTGTCCTTGGTAAATAAGAGTTAAACATTTTTAGAGAGTACTGTCTGTTTGTTCACCATATGTGTCGAAGCATGATTTTGAAATTAAGTGAAAATTTTGCATTATATATAAAGTTGTAAAATTTTAAAATGGAGGTATTTTGGTAATTGGGTTTATGTTTCATGTGGGTTTGTTTACATAACTAGAGATGACAGGTGTAATATTCCTTAGTCGATGAAAATTGTCATCTCAGAGGATTCATGATTAAGATTCTGATTTCAATTTTTACCATAACCTTACTTGGTAATATTTGTTAGTCTGTGAGGTTTTAAGTAGTGTTCAGTGTTGATGATAATTGTCTTTACTATGATTGTTAAAATATATGCTTTTGGTTTCTTGGGACCATGAACCATAAGAATAGTATGTCAGAGTCTGTGTAGTTTGACAAGGCAGAATTTAGGGAACTCTGGTGAGAAAAACCTAAGCGGAAAAGACTATTAGGGGAAAAAAGACTTAATTGATATAAGTTGCAGCATCCTGATAGGGTATTGTCAAGCAGGTTATATTTTGGTTAAAAAGCCATTTTGTGTACAGCTCTTTTTGATATTTGTAATACATCCATGAAATCTCACCTCAATCAGGATAATGAACATATACATCACATCCAAAAGTTTACTTGGGGTTTTATAACTCTTCCCTTCCAGTCCCTATACTCCATGCCCATACAAGCACTGATCTGTTTTCCAACACTGTACATTAGTCTGTATTTCCTAGAATTTTATGTAATTTTTGTCTGTCTTCTTTCACTTATAATTATTTTGAGATTGATTCATGTTGTAATTTGAGTCAGTGGTTATTCTTTTTCATTGTTGAGTCTCATTCCATTGTGTGGATATATCACAAATGGTTTAACCTTTCATCCATTCACAGATATTTAAGGAGTTTATAGTTTTAAGCTGTTACAAATAAAACTGCTAAGAATGTTTGTATATAAAGGTTTTTAAAATTTTTTTCCTCTAGTTAATTAATCTTTTTTCCTCTTGTTTTGGGAGGTGGGGGGAGTACTGGGGATTGAACTCAGGGGCACTTGACCACTGAGCCACATCCCAGCCCTATTTTATATTTTATTTAGAGACAGGGTCTCTCTGAGTTGCTTAGTGCCTCGCTTTTGCTGAGGCTGGCTTTGAACTTGGGATCCTGTCTCAGCCTCCCAAGCTGCTGGGATTACAGGTGTGTGCCACTGTGCCTGGCTCTCCTTTTTTAAAATTGGTTGTTTTTTGATATAAATGACAGTAGAGTATTGTGTATAGGTATTTTTTAGGGACATGTGTTTTCATTTCTTTTGGATAAATGTAGAGTGGAGTGGCTGGATTATATGACTCTGATATGTTTGACTTCAAGAGAAACAAGCTGTTTTCCAAAACAATTTCCAAAGTGGTTATACCAATATATAGTTCTTCCACAAGTGTATGTGACTTCCATTTTATACATATTCCTCATCAGTACTTGATATAGTCATTTTTATTTAATTATTCTGACAACTATATAATTGTGTAACATTGTGGTTTTAATTTGCATTTCCCTAATGACTAATGTTCAACATTTTATGTACTTATTTTTTTCATCTATTTATCTCAAAATTTTTGCCCATTATTTTGAGGTTTTGCTTTGTTTAATTTTGAACATTGTTTATGTAGCCTATATATGTAATTTAGACATGGTGTACAAATATTGTCTCTGAGTCTATGCCTTTCTTATTGTCTTCACAGTATTTTTTGAAGAGCTAAAGTTTTTAATTTTGATGAAGTTCAATTTCAGTTTATTCCTTTATGAATCGTGCTTTTTATTTCTAGAAGTTTTATAGTTTTAGGTCTGTGATCTATTTTGAGTTAACTTTTGTGCATGATATGAACTATGGACCAGAGATATTTTTTTTCCCCTTGAAGTGCTAGAAGTGAAATATCCATTGTGTATCTGCCTGTTCCAGCACATTTGATGAAAAATTTTTTCTTTCTTAAATTTCTTTTGAACCCTTGTTGAAAATCAATTGTCTGTATACATGTATGGGGTACATTCCTGGTGTTCTGTTCTGTTCTGTTCTGTTCTACTTGTCTGTCATGGTACCAATAGCACATTGTTTTCATTACTACAGTTTTAAAGTAAGTCTTGAAATGACGTTATTCAAACTTTTCTTTTTTACATTGACTTAGGCTATTCTAGGAACTTTGCATTTCCTTGTATGTGTGTGTTTGTATGTGCTCATGTGTCCTTGTATGCCCTTTACTGCTGACCTCTACCTCATCCCCCACTTACAAATTTTAGAATTATTTTTATCACTTCTGACAAAGAAACCCACTTGAATTTTTAATGGAATTATGTTGTATCTCTGCTTAGCCTGGGTAGAATTGATACCTTTACAGTATTCAGTCTTCTGACTCATGCAAATATTTCAGTTTTTCAGTGTTATTGTAAATGGATTTAAAAA
>JAJEJO010000377.1:137116-189116 GCA_020662805.1 Glaucomys volans | reverse complement strand
ATCAGGGACACTCGGCCACTGAGCCACATCCCCAGCCCTATTTTGTATTTTATTTAGAGACAGGGTCTCACTGAGTTGCTTAGGGCCTTGCTAAGTTGCTGAGGCTGGCTTTGAACTCGCAATCCTCCTGCCTCAGCCTCCCAAGTCGCTTGGATTACAGGCATGTGCCACCACACCTGGCCAGACAGTTCTACTTTTTTCCCAATCTAAATGCCTTCTACTTGAGGAGAAAAAGTTTATTCTGGCTTAAAGTTTTAGTGATTTTAGCCCATGGTTGCTTGGCTTTGTTGCTTTGGACCTGTGGTAACAGTACATCATGGCAGGAATATGTGGCAGAAGAAGCTGCTAATTACCTCACGGTGGTCAAAGTGACAGAGAAGCAGGAAAAACCAGAGTTCTGTTATCTCTTTCAAAGGTGCTCCCCTGGTGACTTAATTTCCTTACACTGGGCCCCACCTCCTAAAGGTTCCACTAGCTCCAAGTAGTGCCACAGGCTGAGGACCAGGCTTTCACCACATGGGCCTATGGTGACCTTTGAGGTCAAGCACATTTTATACTTTTTCTTGTCATTTTGCACTGTCTAAATTATCAATACACTGTTGAAGAGAAGTTGTAAAAGTGGACATCATCTTGTTTTACTTCTTGTTTCCTGTCTTAGGTAGAGAGTGTTTGGTCTGTGACGTCTAAGTATGATGTTTTCCATGGATATTTATCTAGTTGATGAAGTTCCATTGTATTTGTATGTTACTAAGGGTTTTTGCTTGATTGTTGTTTTGCTTTTAAATCAGGAGTAGGTTTTAGATTTTGTTAAATGCATTTCCTGCAATGTTTAGATACAGGTTCATTAATTTGTTAATATGGTGAGATATCAATTGATTTTTGAAAATTCAACCAATTTTGCATTTCTAAGATAAACTTTACTTAGGTTATGATATTCTTTTTATATATTATTGAATTTGATTTAATAGAATTTGGTTTTGGATATTTAAATCTGTGTTCTAAGGTTTGTGATTTTATTGTGATGTTTTTAACTGGTTTTGGTGTCTGTCATAGGATGAGTTAGGAAGTGTGATCTTTTAATTTTTTGAAAGGGTTTTGTAGGCTTGGAAATTTTTTAAGGATTGGTAGATGGTAATCAACAGTGAAGTTCTCTGGAACTGAAATTTTCTTTAAGGGAATGTTTTTAATTACAAATCAACTTTTAAAACACATATAGTGATATAAAACTTATCTATGTCTTAAGTGAGCTTTGGTAGTTTGAATTTATCCCTTTCTTCTAATTTGTTGAATTTTTTGGCATAAAGTTGCTTATAATATTCTCATATTATTCTTTTAATATCTGTTCTGTAGACTTTGTATCTTCTTATTATTTTCCCCAAGAGTTCTGCCTAGAGATTTATCTATTTTATTGATTTTTTAAAGTTCCAGCTTTTGTTTCCATTGGTTTTTCTCTACTGTTTTTCTGCTTTCTAGTTATATTGATTTCCACTCTTTTTTATTATTTTCTACTTTCTTTGGGTTCACTTTGTTCATTGTCTGTTTTCTTTTCTTTCTTTCTTTTTTAATAGACCTTTATTTTATTCATTTATTTATATGTGGTACTGAGAATCGAACCCAGTGCCTCACACATGCTAGGCAAGCACTCTACCACTGAGCTACAGCCCCAGCCCCCCTTTTATTTCTTTTTCTTTTTTTCTTTTCTTTTCTTTTTCTTTTTCTTTTTTTTGGAAATGGGGGTCTCTCTAAGTTGCTGAGACTGGCCTCAAACTTGGGATCTTTCCTGCTTCAGCCTTTTGAGTTGCTGGGATTATGGAATGCACCACCATGCCTGGTTTCTTTGTTTTCTGAAGGTAGAAACTAAGGTCATTTTCCTTAGACCTTTTTTCTTTACTAATATAAGAACTTAATGCTATAGTTTGCCCTCTAATTAATGCTATAATGTCATGCCACATAGGTTTTGATTTTTTTTTTCAGTTTATTTCTGTTACTGTTTAGATATGAGGTGTCCCCCAAAAGCTTGTGTGAGACAATGCAAGAGAGTTTAGAGGTGCAATGATTGGGTTATGAGAGTCAACCTAATAGGTACTTTAATCCACTTGAATGGATTAACTGGGTGATAACTGTAGGCAGGTAGGGTATGACTGAAGGAGGTAGGTCATTGGGGGCATGACTTGTAGGTATATATTTTGGCCCTGGTGAGCAGAGGTTAGTTTCTTTCTGCTTCCTGATTGTCATGTCCTGAACTGCTTTCCTTTACCTCACCCTTTCATCATGATGTACTGTTCATTTGGACCCAGAGTTATCAAATTAGCTGTCCATGGACTGAGACCTCTGAAACCATATGCCAAATAAACTTTTCCTTCCTCCTGTAATTGTTTTTGCCACCTTTTGGTTACAACATCAAAAAAGTCGACTAAAACACTTTCACTTCAAAATTCTCTAATTTCCTTTCTGATTTCTTCTTTGCCCCATGAGCTATTTAGATAAAGGTGTCATTTATTTTTTAAATCTTTAGAAATTTCCCAGGTATGTTACCAAATTTTAATTAAATTCTGTTGTAATCAGAGAATACTCTGTATGATTAAATTCTTTTAAGTTTATTAAGACATGTTTTATTGCCTAGAATATTGTAAATGTGCATGTGAAACAAATGTGCCGGAGCTGGGCCGGAGAAGTCGCTAGGATACATTCTTATATCAGGTACCAGACCATGGATTCAATCCCCAGCATCAGTATCTATCTATCTACCTATTAAAAAGGGGTGTTCAAATAATCAAAAAAAATTTTTTAAGGGGGTGTTAAAATTTGTAACCAAAATTGTGGAGTTATCCATTTGTCATAATTTCATCACTTTTGCTTCATATATTTTCAAGTTCTTTTATGACACAGAAAAACATTTGAATTGGTACATGTTCTTAATGAATTAACTTTTTTATTCTGATGAAGTACCTCGATACCAGTCTTTGCTTTGAGCTCTACTTTGCTCTCTTTGGATTAGTGCTAGCATAGTGTACCTTTCATATTGAACCTTTTGGTACCTTTTTATTTAAAGTGTGCTTCCCATAGGCAGTATATAGTTGGGTCTGGCTTTTTTATCCATTCAGATAATCTCTTATCTTTTATGGCTTAGACCATTTATATTTAAGTGGCTTATTTAGTGTATGATATGATTATTAAAATGGCTTACTTTGTGTATGATATGATTATTGACATGGTTAAGTCTGTTATCTTGATCTTTATTTGCTTTTTGTATTCCTCTCTTCCTTTCCCTTCCTCCTGTTCCTTTTTCTTCCTTTGTCCTCTTGGATTAACTGAATTTTTAAAAGTGAGTAAAATGTTTTATTTCCTCACAGTTATTTCCAGTGTTCTCCTTTCCTGTGTAGATACATATTATTGGAACTACAAATATTTTTCTTATAAGAATTTCCTTTTAGTTGTTCTTATAGTTCAAGTCTGCTTACGATGAATTTATCTTTTTTTTTTTTATCTGAAAAGTCTGTATTTCCCCTTTATTTTGAAACGGAATTTTGCACAGTGTAACAAACTGAGTTGACAGAATATTCAATTTTTTTTTTTTTGTCTTCAAAGTGTGCATGGAATTTGTTGGGCATATTGTTTCTGTGGTTTTAAAATTTTCATTACATTTAGAAAAAGCCCAGACATTATTTCTTCTCCTTTTTCTTTTCCCACTTCTTTTATGGGCTCCCTTTATATTTGTCTTAGGCCACTTGAAGTTGATCCACAGTATACTCGTGATATGTTTATTTACTTTTCTGTTTTCTCTGTTTTATTTTGGGTGTTTCCTACTACCTTTTATAATGTGTATCTCCAATCAGTTCCATTCGGTGTGTTTTTCATCTCAGATGAAAAATTGGAAGTTTGATTTGTGTCTTTTAAAAAAATCTTTGATTTCTTTTAACTTTTTGGAAAAATATGGTTATATCGACACTTTCATTGCCTTTATTTCTAATTCTATCGTATGTGTCAGTTCTGGTTTCATTTCTCTTGATTGTCTTCCCTAATTATGAGTTATATGATCTAGCTTCTTTGCATGCCTTCTAATTTTTGTTTGGATGCCATACATTGTGAATTTTACCTTCTTTGGGTGTTTGATATTTCTTATTTTCATAAATATTGTTGAACTTCATTTTAAGATTCATTTATTTGGAAGCAGTTGGATTCTTTCAGCCTTGCTGTGACTGGAGCAATGCTCAGTCTAGGTTTAATTATTTCTCATTTCAGAATTAAGACTTTATTGATTCTTTCCGTAATTCCTTACAAATTATGAGTCTGACTTGTGAGGACAAGTCCTGGTCCTTTATGAGTGCTGGGCATTGTTTCCTCTAATTCTTTGTCTTTTCCTGGCTTCTGGTCCTTAACTCACATGTATGTCCTGACTAGTATTCAGCTCAGTACTCAAGGAGGACTCCAAGATTTTCACTCTGTTCTGCTCTCTCCTCTCTAGCATTCTTTTTTGAGAACTCTAGCCACCTATTATCCCAACAGCCTAGCTTCATATCTTTAACTCAGAGTTTCCCCGGTTTTGCTTTGCTTTCTTCTCTGTTTACTCCGGAACTTCTCAAGATGCGAAGTATGGATAATTGCTGGTCTTATTTCATTTGCTTTCTTTCTGGGGATTACTGTCCTATATTGCCTGATGTATTTTTGTCTTGCAAATCATTATTCAATATGTTCTCTCTTTTGAAATTGTTTCAGACAGAAAATGTTGTTTCAACATTTTCAGAGTAAATGTTGACCTTGTTATTCTGTCTTGGCTAGAAGCAGATGTTGGGGCAGAGCCACCCTTCAATTCCTTACCTGTCCTCAATTCATGTATCTCAAACTCTCTTAAATGCAGCCTGAAGTAGAGCTGTCTCCTTTGAACTTGCTTGTCCTCATTTTTCTTTTCCACACATTAATTGTTTTGCCTTTAGAGTACTCTCTTGATCTAAAATTATTTAATTAGAGGAGGGCATAATTAGTCTTCCATGACATCTGGTTTTGAAGGACTAATTCAGAGTACATTCTATTTGGAAATGAAAACAAAAGATGGAAGTGTATTATGATAACTTGTGCATTCATGTAAAATCTAAGCAGTAGAAAGAAGTCAATATTTCATCAGAATGCTTAGCAGCATCTAATCTTTTAACTACAAAGATGTCTGGTGGAAATGCTCTTCAATTAATTAGTCTGCTTGGCCCTTACTCAGACTAAACATTTAGCCTATATTTGCCTCAGCTATAGTTGTCATTGTATCTTGTCCATTAAATTGTTAGACTCACATTTAGGAAATGTGCTTTCTTATAGTTGAAAATGATTAAAACTTAACAGGTGAAATAATTTGAAGAGTTTTTTTTCAATATATAATTCTCATTCTGTTGGTTTTGATTCCTTTGTTTATCCTACTTTAGAAAGTGAGCCAGAAATTCCAGTGTTAAACACAAATGCAGCAGAATCTTTTTATTTGTTCCATTTGAAGGAAAAGATTTATTTCCTAGTGTTTTTGTTTTCTCTAGAAAGAAAGTGAGTGGAATTTTTTTTTCTATGAAAGAGAACTCTCATAGTTGCCTGTCTAACCTTCAGGATAAGTAAAAGTCAACCCTATCTTCTGTCCTTGTAATTAGTGTTATAACAGGATGATAATTGATTTCCATAATACAAACCACTAAAATAATGAAAAATGTTGCAGCTCACAAATCAACAAGAAATGACCTGAAACACTGAAGTATTTAAAAACCTGTTTTCTGAATCTCTAAGAAGATTATATTTTAACTAGTGTGATTTTGGTGTGGTGAGGGAGAAACAGTATTATAATAATATGGAGGGGCTGCTGGAACAAATCAAAGGCTTAGGTTATAGTGTTATCAGTATTTTCACTAAATACTATGTGACTTAAGATGTTTTGAACTTTATTAGGCTCATCTTTCATAACTAAACAAATTAGTATTTAAGAGGTGATTATGTCATGGCAGGTACATTGCTGGTCTGCTTACTATACTTTAATATTCATGTTAGCATTAGAAAATAAGATCTGCATTTTATAGATGAAGAACCTAAGTTTTCAGAATATTAAGTAATACTCAATGTCAAGCGGACTATAGAATTAAAGACAATTTCATTCTGAGTATTACTCTAAAACCATGAAGTTACTTCTTTTTCTTAAATATACTTCATTATTTTAAAACTGTGAACTGTCGTATATTCTAACATGACAGATTTCCAAATGACCCTATGTCTGGTTCTTTCTTTTTATTACCATCAATTTTCCTACTGGCATTACATTCTGATTATTAAAATTTTATCTAGTTTTGGATGAAGTGGCATATGCCTGTAATCCCAGCAGCTCTGGAGGCTAAGACAGGAGGAGCAAGAACAGAGCAAGTTCAAAGCCAGCCTCAGCAACAGTGAGGTGTTAAGCAACTCAGTGAGACCCTGTCTCTAAATAAAATACAAAATAGGGCTGGGGATGTGACTCAGTGGTTGAGTTCCCTGAGTTCAACCCCCATATTCCCCCACCCCAAAGTAACATCTTATCTATTTATCAGGGCCTGGCATACCTAGTGACTAACTCTAATCTATAGCAGTGACTTATTTCTTTGAAATGCTAAAGCATTTATTTATTGTCTTTCATCTAGTAGTTATATATTTGGGATATATATGGTAGATTTATATTTAGAAGTTGGGATACCTCTTAATTGTTTAAATTTTTACATGTTTACATATTACCATTAAACTTAGGTTGTAAGTACCAGAGGAAGTTTTTATTTCTATTGGCATTTAACAGGATTGTACCTATAGTGCATATAACTTAATAAATGATTGTGTGAGTGAATTCTGCTAATTATTTTAGTTAACAGTCCCAGTTTTTCTATTGGATAGATTTACTCTATATAAAGAGGTTTTAAAATTTTAAAAATTCTAGGATTTTATATGATTAAATTTTTCAGAGAAATGCTTTTCAAACATTTTTTAGTCATAGTGTTTGAAAAGAATTCTCAAAGTGAATTACTTGAAATTAGTATGTAATGACTTATTTTATTTGACAGAGTCGCTACTTTGCCCCATACCTTTGCTTTTTAAGGGTTCCAAAAGCGGGGCTCTTTTCATCTGTTTTTCTCCCACAAAGAAATCAAGAGAACATGAGAGTAATACTTATGTTTTCTGGGTGACCTACCACTATTACTAGTTTTACTTCTAACTCAAAAGTTAGTTGATCTTTCTAAATAGTTTTCTAATCTATAAAAAACTGAGTTCAGCTGGACGTGGTGGCGCACACCTGTTATCCCAGCGACTTGGGAGGCTGAGGCAGGAGGATCGCGAGTTCAAAGCCAGCCTCAGCAATTTAGCAAGGCCCTAAGCAATTCAGTGAGATCCTGTCTCTAAATAAAATACAAAATAGGACTTGGGATGTGGCTCAGTGGTGGAGTGCCCCTGGGTTCAATCCCTAGTACCAAAAACAAACAAACAAAAAAGACCAAAAAAAAAAAACTGAGTTCAATTATGTGATCACTACAGACACAATATTCTAGAGTTTATACAGCCTGCATGTTTGAGGTTAAACTAGATTTCACAATTGGAAAGTAACTTTTGATTTTTTTCTCCTAAAATATTAATGGCTGTTTGTTAATTATGTTCTCTTAAGCATTTTCTGTCTTA
Organism: Glaucomys volans; assembly: GCA_020662805.1. NCBI lineage: Eukaryota > Metazoa > Chordata > Mammalia > Rodentia > Sciuridae > Glaucomys > Glaucomys volans. The sequence goes on along the minus strand of JAJEJO010000377.1, from coordinate 181,460 downwards.
TTTTTCTGCTTTTATGGTTAATTTTCTTTTCTAACTTGTCAGTACTCCCTCACGTGTGGCTAAAGGAGGAGTCGACCATACCAAAATGAGTCTGCATGGTGCTAGTGGTGGACATGAGAGATCAAGAGATAGACGAAGATCAAGTGACAGATCACGAGATTCATCTCATGAAAGAACAGAGTCTCAGCTCACTCCTTGTATTAGAAATGTTACTTCTCCAACACGGCAGCATCATGTTGGTATGTAAAATCAGCAGATCTTCTTAGCAGTTCTTAAAAGCTTTCATTTACCTTTTTAAAGTAGCAGTGACATTGAATTGTGCCTAATACTTAAGAGTAAAATTACCTGGCTACTTGTATTCATTTGTTTCTATTTTACCTGAGCTTGATTTTTGCTGTGAAAAAACAACTTATCAGATATAACTTAAAGGTGAATTTGTTTTAAGAGTCTGGAACAGTCTTATAAAAAGTATTTGAAAAGGCTTTGAAACTGAGATGTAGATTTTGCAAAAATTTCAAGTTAATTTTTATCTTATGAGAAACAGCAGTGGTTTACTATAAAGTAGTGTGTAGTAAATTATTGACAGGAGTATCTGGTTAATCATGCTTACAAATAAAGGGAAAGAATAATTGTTATGGAATTATTTTTTCTGACTTTTGACAGTGTTTCAAATTTAGTATTAAAAATAGAAGATGAAAGGGAAGTGTGAAGTGTTTAACATTCCTAGTAACTAGCTCAGGTCTTTTTCCTCCTTCCCACTCATTACTATAAATGAACATTATTATCCCAGGTGAATGCATTCTGTGACGGTAAGGCACCAGTCTGAAGCAGATGTGCTTAAGCAACATGAGCTTGCTGATATTCATTTTCTCCTCGAGAAGGGACAAATCAAATATTTTGACTGTGGATTAGGGGTATAGTTCAGTCATAGAGTATGTGCTTAACATTATGAGGCCCTAAGTTCAATCTCTAGTACCTGAGGTGGAGAAACATATTTGGATAGAGCAACAGCTCAGCTTGTGTTAGGTCCTAGGTTCTATCCCTAGCACACACACAGAAAATTCTTTGACTAACTGTATGAAGTAGTTTGTGATAGTCTGTTTAAAATAAAAATAATTTATGTTGTCGTCTAATAATACAGGGAAGTTACCAGTATCTAAGTGGGTCCTTGAAGACAGACTATTATTTATAAGTAAAAATTAACACTTATAAATAAGAATTGACAGTTTGTTACAAGCAGAGTTCAGTGTCTGAGAGCAGGATAGCAGACTATAATAAATTATTTTATTACTTTAACAAATTTTGCTTTTGGGATGCTATCAGCATTGAAACAGACAATAAAAGGGAGGTGTCAGAGTATCTCTAGAGATATAGCAAATCTAATTATATAATCAGCAGTGCTGTACAGAGTGTTCTAAGTAGCCTGAGTCATAGAGGAATTTGGCAAAAGCTGATGAAACTGATGAGATGGAGGTACATTTTTAGGTCACCTTTAAAGTTTAGTGATGTACCCTCTAAATAAAACTTACACTTATTATAAGTTTTACTTGTAATTAATTTACTTTATAATAAGATTTTATATCTTAGTTTTTATTTTCCCTTTTATAATATTGGAGCATCTAAAGAAAATTTCCTGAATTTTAGCAATATTTTCTACCAATGATAGATGATATTTATGGATTCTGTAAAATTTGTAGTATTGCTTTATTCAGCAGAAGTAGGAATGAGAAGAAAGCACTATATCATCAGCTGCTAAAGCCACTTTATTTGGTAGACATTGAAAGTCATTTGAAAAAATAAATGCTTCTTGCTGTCCTTACTGAGTTTTTAATAGTTTTTTTAATAGTTTTTTAATAGTTTCTTTTATACTTCCTTTTGTGAGATAAATTGTTGCTTTTAGAGTACCCTTGTTAACATAGTAAGATTTCAAAGTTTATACTTTATGTTCTCAGAATAGTGTTATCCCTTTCAGTAACTAGACCAATTTAAATTGGTATTAACATTTTACTAACTTTTAATGTGTGTTTATTGACTTGTAAGAATGTTTGGATTCTTGGCTTTCTATGTATTTTTAGTGGAGTGATAATATGAAATTAACCTTAATTTTGATATTTGTCTGGGTCAACATTAGTAATATATGCCTTTTTAAAAGTCTACAAATGAAGATTTTAGAAAACATTTTGATGGTTTGATTTTACTCCTGCAAAATAAATGTTTATTATATCTTTTGAAAGTGTGATTTGAAATTTTAAAAATGCTGTGATTTGAAACAATTTATCTAAATCAAACACTTTAAAAGATTTATACAGATCTTGAATTTTTTTATAAACAATTGGCATAACTGTTTAATATCTTTATTTCAGAGCGAGAAAAAGATCATAGTTCTTCTCGTCCAAGCAGTCCTCGTCCTCAAAAAGCATCCCCAAATGGTTCCATTAGCAGTACTGGGAATAGCAGCAGAAACAGTAGTCAGTCAAGTTCAGATGGTAGCTGTAAGACATCTGGGGAAATGGTGTTTGTATATGAAAATGCAAAAGAAGGAGCTCGGAATGTAAGGACATCAGAACGAGTGACACTAATAGTGGATAACACTAGATTTGTTGTAGACCCATCCATTTTTACTGCACAACCAAATACAATGTTGGGCAGGTTTGTATTATTGTTCTTTATATTACTAATTATAAAGTACTTTCATAGCCATTATTTTAGTTTTCCATTTAAATTTTACAGTAATTCTCTGTTGGAGTATAGCATTCCTGTTTTATGATGGAAGAATTATAAATTTGGAAGTTGAATTACTTGTCCAAGTTAATGCAGCCAGAATGTGGTAGAGTAAAGCTTGAATATGGTTTTATTTCTAAAGTTCTTTGCAGTACCAGTAGAAACAGTAAACATATTAGTTATTAAAGTGAGGACACTAAAAGACTGTTATAGATTAAGACCATGGATTGAATCTAACCAGGTGATTTTAGCAATGCTTCCTACACTTGAGTTCCCAGATTCAACTACCAAGTAGAGGAGATAACAGCATTTTTTTAAAGAAAATGTCAGCATGTGTTGTCAATGTGATATAGGTATTTTCTTTTTTTTTTTTTTTTTTTTAAACAGGGATTGAACTCAGGGACACTCAGCCACTGAGCCACATCCCAAGCCTTATTTTGTATTTTATTTAGAGACAGGGTCTCACTGAATTGCTTAGGGCCTCGCTAAGTTGCTGAGGCTGGCTTTGAACTCGCGATCCTCCTGCCTCAGCCTCCCAAGTCGCTTCGATTACAGGCGTGCGCCACCACGCCTGGCTTGTATTGATATAGGTATTTTAGAGGGGGAAAAAAGAGAGAAATTCCATTAAGAGGTATTCTTAGTAGAATGAAGAATTTAATGGTTATCTTCTGATTTGTACTGGTGCAGAATAACAGATTAAAGTTTATAATTATGGAAACTTCAATCTAAGGATATAAACAGTATAGACTTGATTTTTCAACATGTCTCAAATGAGTATCAAGTGCTTTTTGATGTAAAATCAGTTATGTTGTCAAAAATTAAGATAAAGGGATATATGAGTGAAGTAGAAGTTTACATGAGGTAAAAACATGTATTTTTCTAGTTTACTTATGTGATAACTGTGAGTATAGGTAATCTGTTCATGTGAGAATATAGAATAAATGCTGGCATTGTGATATTGTATAGATTTGAGTAGCTAGATGTTTTCTCTTAATATTGACTCTAGACTTTATATCCATGAAGAAAAAATGTATTTTTAGTATTGTAGGGGACCATCATTAATGGAAGCTATTAGGAAGATGACATTATTAATTAAACTTTTATTTTTACATAAAATGTAAAACAGTAAAAAAATAGATATTTAAAATTTTGCTTTAGCAGGTTTAAGATTTTAAGTGTTCATATTGATCTGAAAAGAATAGCTTTCCCCTTTTATAAAAAGTTCAAGCATTTGAGAAAATTGTATGACATTTGATTCTCAAAAGACTTTTTTTTTAAATCAGTGAAAGCTTCTCTTCATGTCAGTTGACTAAAGCATTTCTTTGGGGATGAAAATTAATATTCATGGGAACTGGAAAGCAGTTGGCATTCTTTTGGAAACTTCGAAATTAAAAGCTTTGTTCTCCTTGGATTTCTGTGTTACAACAAAAGAGGAGGCCACTTAAATTAGAAAACTATTGAATAAAATACTTAGACCAACCATGTTTACTTTGGGGATAGTGGTACCACTGAATTCAGAGGCTCAACTTTTATTTAATCATGGTTTTTAAAGTTTTCTTACAAGTACTCCATTAGGTTTTTCATTGCAAAGAACGTATTCTGCAAATTGTCTTTTCTAAATAGATACTATAAATGGATGACCAATGTGACTTGAAAAGACATAAATCCGTTCATATTTTTATTTATAAAAACTGTATTAAGAGCCTTTTACTCATTTAAACTTTCCATTCTCTTCCTCATTTCTCTATTCTTGTATATCCTAGCATTTGATTGCTTGCTTTTCTATTCTTTGGATGTTAAAGATTGGTAAACATATAACAACCCAGCTTACCTTTATTATCTATTTTTCCTAGTTTAGCTTGTTGTATGTGCTACATTATAGTCCCAACTTTACAATGAAAACAGCAGTTTAAGGGAAAAACACAGATAACATGATCTCTTTTTTATTTTTTTTTAATAAAAACTACCTTTTTGTTTTGGGCCTTTTCCTCCTGGGAAGGAGTTGGAAAGTTCTTTAACTTCTGAATTTTATCATTTAATTTTACTGTTACAGGAAATTTTACTACTATTAATTCCTGAAAGTTTTTTTTGTGTGTGTGTTGCCAAGAATTGAACCAAGAACCTTGTACTCTACCACTGAGCTAGTAAAGTGGGGAACACTCCACTTTAAAATAGTTTTCATACACCTTCATACAATGTTTGCCAGAATAAATTGCTGATAAAAAATTCCTGAATAATTTAATAATATAATTAAGTGCTTAAATTATAATGCTGTTGCACTTTTGTCCATTGATTTTCCTTTTTAAATGAAGTATCCTATTGGCATGCTTTTTAATTATTCACTATGACAGGATGTTTGGATCTGGCCGAGAACATAACTTTACACGTCCCAATGAGAAGGGAGAGTATGAAGTGGCAGAAGGAATTGGTTCCACTGTGTTTCGAGCTATTCTGGTGAGTGTTTGTTTCCTAAATGTGTTTACTTCTTTATAGGACCCTTCCTTAGCAGGTACTTAAGAGTGGAAGCAGAGTTCTATTGGATATCTCTATGAAGGTATACAGTGTATTAATCTAATTCATGTTTTCTTTAACATATAAATATAATGTAAAAATTAATTTTATGACCATAAGAAGATAAAAATAGGAAGATTCATCTCTTAGGTGTGCACAGGCAGTTTTTTAAAAGTATTTAGTACTAATATTTCTGGAGTCACATTATTCCTCCCTTCTTAATTCTCTTAATTGTGTTAAGTCAGTCATTTTCACTGAGAATGAGTGTGGTAATTTGAATTATAATATTTTATTGCCCCAAATTAACAATGTGTAAACTTATGAGTGTTTAAAAATTATCTCCAAAATCTATTTGTTAGCATCTTTGTTTTAAACCTTTTTTTTATGATTTAACCTTTGTTTTGAGGAATATTTGAATTTAATGTAGAGTCCCTATTTATAATTTAAATTATTGATAAAGATTTGATTCACACAGTGTAACACTTTGTACCACAGTGTAAAATATAATTTCCTTAAATAATTTTGGGGAAAAAGGAAAGGGAGGATCCTGTGATAGAATGCTGACATTCTTGATCAGTTTTTGGTACTTGGACAAGTACAGAAGATATTTTGCTTCTATTCTTACAACAACTTTAGAAATTATGTTACTGTTTTTTGTGACTCTGAACCTCAAAAAGCTTGAAAAAGGTCTTAATCTGGGCACGGGGAGGGGGAGAGTTCATTTTCAGCTCCCTGTACTTATATTTGATCTGCTATAGATTTGGCATTAAGAATTTTTTTTAACACAGTTGTAGAATATCTTATCTGTTATTCTGGGTCTGGTCCCTCACACCTAACAACTTTTTAAAAGTAGATTTTGGAAGTGATTGGTACTGTTGTAATCCTATGGCAATACCATAGGATGATATTTAGAAGACTAATTGTGTACTTTGTTTTACATACCTTAATACTTGGATATGACTTTGCAGTACTAAAAACCTTAAATTTTGTTCAATTTTCTAATAATTATTTAAGGTTACTTCCTTCCTTTTTACAAAGAGTTTAAAATTTTATAGTAGATATATAAAAAAAAACTTCTAGGAGGAAAATACATATGATATGAACAGGTATGATATAGTAGAGAAAGTAGAGATGAATAAGATAATGGTGAGACCTAGGTTTAAGTATCTGATGTCTGCTGTTAGATGATTATATGACTAGACAAGTCAATGAATATAAGTCAGTGAATCGGTCTGGGCCTGAATTATCCTTATGGATAAAATTAAAAAGTTGAAGGTGAACTGAAGTCCCATATGACTTTAAAATTTCATAATTAAGAAATATCAGAGCTTTACTATTTTTGAAAATGCTATTAACCCACCCTTAATAAGTTTTGGCTACTTTGTGCTCCCGATATTTCATACAGTTTTTTACTTTTTCTTTTTTCAGGATTACTATAAGACAGGAATAATCCGTTGTCCTGATGGCATATCTATTCCTGAGCTGAGAGAAGCTTGCGATTATCTTTGTATTTCTTTTGAATATAGTACTATTAAATGTAGAGATCTCAGTAAGTATGATGCTTTCTGTGTAAGTAGTTTGTAGAATCATGTTAGATTGAAGTGCAAAGTCTGAAAAGTATGCTGTTTACCTAGTTAGACTTCAAATATTTGTTTAATTGAATTGTAAAGCATTTTGGTTTCATGAAGATTGTTTACAGAAGTCGGAAGAGTTCTGGATAATATCCTTGTATGACTTTCCAGAATTTTTTTCATCTTTAATAATTTAATTTTTTAAAAACAAGCCTTCCTGGATTTCCTCCTTGACAGTTTCCTATGTCATTTGTGACAGTCTTTTCTCCTAGCATGGGAGCCTTGGTTAGGTCATGTGTGATTTGGCTTCAGATCACATTACCTAAATTTATAATTTTTTGTATTACTATGTGAGATAATATCCTGAGCACTGTGGGTGTTAGAAATAATTTACATAAACAGTAACTTGTTATTACAGATCATAGATTGAACCTTGTACCTCATGTATATATAATGTTAAAGTGAATTCATTGAGGAACTTCAAACATAGTCTCAGAGTACAGCCTTAGAACTTGCAATTCTAACTCTTTCTTGGTGATCATCTCTGCATCTCCTGCTGTTACATTATGCCTGAGAAAAGAGGAGATCATATACCAAAAAAAAAAAAGTCAAAATAATACATAAGTATCAAATTTTGACTTGGATTTTAAGTGATTAGAGAAATTTCAGAAGGGGAAAGTTTCCTATGTGGGTTAGAGGGGCTTGGGAAGGGTTCAGAGGAGACAGGTAGGAATGAATAGAAACAGTTTAGAGTTGGGAAGTTTTTCCAAGAGCTTGAGTTTTTTGAGTAAAGATGTAACAGGTATACTTTGAGAATAACCTAGTTGAAGCAGAGACTTTATATTAGGACCAGGAGATGGGGAAGTAAATAGGTGGGCCAGATTTTGGAAGACCTTTAAATACCAAACTAATGATGTTACTGTTTATTCTCTATGCAGTTGGGGAGTCATTTAAAAAGTTTTGTGCATGTGCCTTGTACTAGCCCCATATATACAGTTATCTTTATTTCATTACTGAGGCTTAGCCCTACTTGGCTGAGTGTTGTTATACCTTCTCAAAGACTCATGTGTCTATAGCTCTGTGAAGAATAAACTTTCAAGGCACCTACTGTATTCTTAAATATAACCTTTTAGTAAATCTGTCCCTAAGTACCATGTTATTTTTGCCAAACATTCTTTTAGTCTCCATAATAATATTAATAGGTAGGACAAAGAAATAGGTCTGTCTCTGAATCCATTTCTCTACAAATAATAATTGAAAATTTAAAATCAAGTAGTTGGATAGCTGGAGCGTACAATTGTAAATTTAAACAAAGTTGCTGTTTCTTCATGTCTCAAAAAATGGTTTTAAGGGCTGGTGATATAGCTCAGTTGGTAGAGTGCTTGCCTCACATGCACAAGGCCCTGGGTTCAATCCCCAGCACCACAAAAAAACAAAACAAAACAAAACAAAACAAAACAAAACAAAAAAACCAACGTTTTAGTTGAAACCATAAGCATTATAATTCCTTGATTTTGATTTTAAGTTTTATGTCTTTTTTAAATTCATGGGATCTTTTTAATTAAACATGATATGACTGGATAGTGAACCTTGGTAACAGGAAAAAAAAAGCATTAGAATTTCTTACAGATTATCTGAATTTTAATTCTCTAATCTGTTGGACATAGTTTATTTTATCATCACCATTAAGTATCTTTTTTTTTTTTTTCAGTGCTGGGGATTGAACCCAGGGCCTTGTGCTTGCCAGGCAAGCACTCTACCCACTGAGCTATATCCCCAGCCCACTTTCTTATTTGTTATGAAATTAAAGGTAAGAATCTTGTAAACCTGTGTGGTGGTGCACACATGTGATACCAGTGGTTGGGAGGCTAAGGCAGGAAGATCACAAGTTCAAGGCCAACCTCAGCAATTTAGAGAGGCCCTGAGCAACTTAGCAAGACCCTGTTTAAATAAAAAATTAAAATGGGCTGGGGATATGGCTCAGTGGTTAAGTGGCCATGCGTTCAATTCCTTTTTTTTTATAAAATATATATTACATATATGTAATATATTACAAGAATATGATTTTTTTTATCAAATATATGTAATGTCATTGTCCTAGACTTTTATAGCTTTTAAATAATAACAGTTGTTTCTAAATTACTTTAGTATGTTACTAAAAATTTAGAAATCCTCAAAGACCTTATTTTTAAAAAAGCTATAGGATTTGAAGAGATTAGAAATGATCTTATAAAAATGTAAAAAAATACTACAGGTGTAGAATTGAGTGTAAAAATTATTTGTTTCCTGCAAATATGTGTCTTTGCTGAATATTTAGGATGGCACTTTGCACCAAAATATCTAGGCTTATCTCTTAAGAAGAATTTATACAAGTACTGAATATTCATTGAATGGAGAGACTTGAGTTTCTTAACAAGTCACTTAAAAACTTCCTTTCTTAGTTCTCTCCTCTTTAAAAGGAAATATTTAAATTGACCCACAGAGTTGCTGGGAAGATTAAATGAATAGTCCCTGAAATATAATATTAAGTAAGGGTTTGTTTTTAAGAAAAGGATATCAAGAATAGAAAATAAAGAGAAGAAATATTAACAGATCATGTTGTACATACTATGATATTTCCATGTGGAACTTATTTTGAATGTCAATATTTATAACAACTTGTTTTAATGTTCAGAGGTAAGAAGGTTGGTACAAGACTTCTCAGTTTTCTGTCATTGAACTTATCATATACTAAAGGAAATCTATGGTAATTAGTAGCTCCCAACCAGGCATGAGGGTATATATTCTCTTCCTAGGCAAGCACTATAATCCAGAAGCTTTGAGAACCAGTTGACCTCAGGCTTAAAGGCCTAGAGCTAAAAGAAATTTAAAAACACAGTGACAACAGGTTGGAAAATGAAGTTTAAAGTCTGAATAAAGTACCAATTCAGTAAGCCTAAGAAGAAGGAGGATTATTATCATACAGGAGGCAATGAGACTTCAACCAAAAACCAAAACACTCAAGTTATATTCAGGCCCTTTGTGTGTGTGTGCATGCACTGTACCACCAAGCTATATACCTAGTCCTGTTCATGTCTATTGCAAAAGAGAATTCAGAAGCAGAGCTTGTCTCGAGTTAGTGAGATTCAGAGATAGAATTTGCTTATCTCTTCTCCCCTTTCCTTGCTGCCTTTCTCCCCAGCTTTCACTCTCACCCCATTTTTCAGTTTGTGGCAATAGACTAATTTGGGTTTGAGAACAGAGTCTACACCTTTTTGACTTTGTGTCCCCAGTGCCTGGAACATAATGAGGACTTAATGAACTTATTTGCTGAATTAATAAAATATTTTATTCTCTCTTGCATTTTTTAGAACCCTATTATGCTCTGATATAATCTGGTATCATTAGTCTTTCCCTTTGTCTGTATTGTAATTGTCAGGCTCAAACATACTCATGTCTACTCTGGATATTTAAAAAATTATCATTTAAAAATTGTGCTTTCCATTAGAATTCTCTGAAGTTAATTTTTTAAAAGAATTATATTAACTCTTATTCCAAATGCTGTCGCTCTGTTTATTTATACTTTTTTGTCTTTTTGGTAGTTTTGTTATTTTTCATATAATTTATGCTCTAATTTTATTGTTTATTCTTTGATAGTTTGTGTTTTTGTCATATGTAGAATACATTTGAATTTTTAATTATATGGTAGAATACGTTTTAAATTTTTAAAATACTAACATATAAGAAAGTTACTAAATTTTGTACATTTGTATTGAGCCACAGGTGCTAGTAGTCTTTCAGTTGATTTTCATGTACTCTTAGTAATTGACCCTGTCATAAGTGACAATTTTTTATTTGTTTTTGTTATGTTTAATTGGCTAGAAGATGTTGAATGATATTAGATGTTGAATGACATTAAATTTAATGGTATTTCTCTCATCCGTCTTTAAAGTCATTTTTTTTTAGGTTGTACTGTTAAGTTATCCATCTCTTTTGACCCTTCTCTGACTCTTGGACACCCTTTTAGCTTTCCACTTACTATTCTCTCCTTGCTCCCTCATCCTCCATCCTCTGGATGTGGTTGTTTTCTACTGTTACCTACCTTTTCTTTCATTTTCTATATGAACTTTTTAGGAAAAGTCTTGGTCACTACAGGATAGCTGTAGGGTTCCAAAGTACTTGCTGATCTAATCTGGTGTTTTATTTGTGCTTTGCTTCTTTTCTTTTTCTTCAGCCATCAAAAAATCAAGACACTTTTGTGGGTTTCATTTCAGGTGCCCTGATGCATGAGTTATCAAATGATGGTGCTCGTAGACAATTTGAATTTTATTTGGAAGAAATGATCCTCCCTCTCATGGTAGCTAGTGCTCACAGTGGAGAACGAGAATGCCATATAGTGGTGCTTACAGATGATGATGTAGTTGATTGGGATGAGGAGTATCCACCACAGATGGGAGAAGAATATTCACAAAGTAAGTATTGTGGTATGCTTTCTTTTTCCTAAATCAGCTGTCTCTTTATCTTTTATAATATTAATCCAAGGACAGGTTTTGTAAAGCAAGTACATTGAACTTCTTACCATACCAGGGATCAACAAACTAGCCTGTGGGTCAAATTCAGCCCGCTGCCTGTTTTTATAAATAAAGTTTTTTTGTGTTGCCTATGGCTGCTTTCATGCTATCATGGCAGAGTTGAGTAGCTGCAACAGAGACTGCATGGCTCGCAAAGCCCAAAGTATTTACTATCTGGCCCTATATAGAAAATTGTGCCTATCTGTCATGCACAGGAGTAGTTTGCTCTTTGTTAATTATCTGAGGGTAACTGAATTCCAGATGTTGTTTTAAATATTGTGTGTTCCTAGAAGATACAGTGACCTTTCAGAAGATTTTGAGGAACTGGAGTTCTTTAGGTATTTCTAACAAAAAACAGCACACCTCAATCAGCATTGACCGTTTTTCTTTCTATTTTACTTCCAAAGTTTTGTGGTTAGAGTCATTCAATTTTTTGTAATTTTTTTATTGTTGTTATTTGTTTTGATGACCTAATATTAGCTTTTTTGAGTATTTATAGATGGAGAAGAGTTGCAGGAATGGCTGCTTCAAGAAGCTTAGGAAGCCTACCTCCTTCTTTTCTAGTCTGTTGACTCAGTAAGGGTTAGTTTAAGTAAAAAGTAGAGGAATATAGAAAGTACCAAAATCCTTAGTCTCAGATTTTTTCATTATCCATATCCTTTTCTAAAAACAAAACAAGCTGACCTCAAATTGTATTCTTATTTACTTCTTTTTTTTTTTTTGCAGGAACTGCTAGGGATTTAACCCAGGGGGAATTTACCATTTAACTACATCCCTGGGCTTTTTTTTTTTTTTTTTTTTTGAAACAAGGTCTCACTAAGTTGTTTAGGGCCTCTTTAAATTGCTAAGGCTGAACATGAACTTGCAATCTTCCTGGCTGAGCCTCCTGAGCCTCTGGGATTACAGTGTGTGCCACTTTATTGACTTCTTAAAAAGATTTTTCTAAAGATATTTTAACGTACTTATCCGAGTTGACACTGAGATAGTTTATTTATACAGTGTATTTAAATAAGTGTTTTGATTCTTCTGTGGATGTGTATATAATAGGCATTTCTGTTGCTGCTTCCTCAGTCTTAAGCTCTTTCCTGACAGTGGTTTTCTCTAATATTATGTGGAACAAAAAGTTGAACATAACAGAGGAAAAATGAAAGATTACCAAAAATCAAAAGAAATATGCCAAATTATCTCTATTAAAAAAAGAGGCATGAACCAGCTTATATAAGTTTTAGTTTTAGTTTTCAAAAAATTGACTCAAACAAGAGTAGAGCCAGCTATAGAACACAGAAATGACATTATAAAGAAATTAAAATAGACCTGGTGTTTCCATTGTTAAACTTTCTATTTCAACTTTTTTGTTTTGCTTTGTTTTCCTGTATTTTTTAAGCTTTGAAGCTTACAAGGACTGAAAACATTTTTACTTAATTTGTCTAAATATATTTGATTTTGTGCCACAGTGTTCCACCCTGAAGAAGATACATTTGAGGAGATAGAGATAGCCTTTCCAGCCTGATTCCTAAATGTAATTTTACCCTTTCTGAGATGTCAAGAAATCTTAAAATACCAGTAATCTTAAGGATTTAGTAATAATCACAGGTTTATCCCATGAGTAGAATTTGTATATGTATTTTCCTTTATTAGCTCTTAAACCAGCATGTTTGGTTTGTGAGTGTGTCTTTCTTTTTTTGATAAAACCTTTGCAGTTCACCTTTTAAGGGAGATAACTCCACCTGAAAGAGAGAAGGCGAGGAAGGTCCATCAGTCTAACTCCCTGAAGTTCCCAGCACATTTGGAAGACTCAACATGTTGTCAGTGGAATGTCTGTCCTTTGCAAAGCCAGTTTGCTCTAAACAGACTAACCTAGGCAGAACATGCTCGAATCTGCCATTTTTAACATCAGTATTAAGTGGGGCTATTCGCCTGAATGGAAAACAGTTTGTGGGGAGGGTCTTTGTCTTTTGGGGAGTTATTAATAGTTGCTCAATCCATGAAATGTGAAATGTATCTGTTCTGTACTCTTTGACTAGGGATTTTTTTTCCTCTTCAGACTAGCCCTTGAAGGCATCTAGCAAAGTCCTTTACTTTGCCTACTCAATAATGATATGTATATTGATATCTTCTTTTGGTTCTCTTATTTGAAACTTGGGGCAGATCCCAAACCAATAAGTGTGTATGTGATCTATCTTTCAGAAGGAGATTCTTCCTATGGATTGGGTTACCAAATTGGTTATCAAAGCTTTTTTTTGTTTCCACTTAAGTAGACATTTGCTTCTACATTAACTGTACTGAATATTGTCCTGTCATGTTGGCTAGTCATCCTTTGGCATTAGTGCATCCATTATTTGGGTTTTTAGGGCTATCAGGCCTGTTTGATGATTAAGATAAAATTAAGTTCATCTCTATGTTGATTTTAATATAAAATATTTTTGTCTTTTTGTTTCCAGTTATTTATAGCACAAAATTGTATAGATTTTTCAAGTACATTGAAAACAGAGATGTGGCCAAATCAGTTTTAAAGGAGAGGGGTCTTAAGAAGATAAGATTGGGAATAGAAGGTAAGTCATTTTCATTATTTCATATTAATTTTTTAAAATTGGATCCTATTTAGAATATAGTTTAAATAGTTTGAGAAAAAATTTAGCAAATTATTACAGAATGTTTATGCAGAAGACATAAATAACAGAACTCAGCTTTCTTCTAAGAAGACAGATAGAAGGCCATTAGATATTATTTATAAGATTATCTAGTGATAAGATAAGATTTTGTCTTTTCTGCCATAGTTCTAATTGTTCATTTGTTCTAATTCACTTTTGAAAAAGTGAATATTGACAAAGCCCATGTGGTATGTGTGGGCATGCTTGTGTGTACATTCCCATAACACCAACAGAGTTGCTTGTCTTGTGGTGATCCTTGAAACCAAATAGAATTAAAATCACTTTTTGAAAATTCATTTAGAAACAGTAATACTAGTAGCTTACTGTTGTCTTAAGGTATGATAATAACTTATTTTCACGTTAAATACAAATTACAAAACTACTTTCATCTTATTTAAATGTGTATATGTTTAGATACCTTTTTTATTTTATGATTTAAATGAATTTTTCCATCTGCCTCATCAGATACTGCTTTTATTTTAAAATATCCTTATTAAGAACAGATATCTTTCTTGTCATAACAAGATGTAGTGTAAATAGGAAAAACTCTGGAATGAGATTACTTATGTTCAAATCCCATGATTTAATTGCTGTATGATCTTGGCTAATGCCAAGTTTAATTTTGTATCTCAGTTTCTTCATCTAAAATGGAAGCATTAGTATATACCCTATAAGGTTATTTTAAGGGTGAAATGAGTTAACACGAGAAGTACCTAAAACAGTACCTGGTATGAGGTAAGTTCACAGTGTGTTTGTGCTGGTGATATTACGATACAAGTGTTGATCAAGGGCCTGTTTGAGCTGCTGGAGATCTCAGTAATGGGATACTGAGATATGTGGAAAGAATGATGAGAAACAGGAATTTTGTGGGAAGGGGAGGAGACTTTGGGCTTACAAAGCAGTAGAATTGCTGAAACTGATTCACTCATGCTGCTCTTCATATGTCACTTTGCACTTAGCTGCCTGGTCTCAGAGCTAGAGAGAAGACACTTAAGAGGATAGGGAAAGCATCTCTGAGGAGGAGATGTTTGAGCTGAGGCCTGAGACAAGGATAGTTCTAGGCAAAGGAAACACCAAGTACAGAAGTGTTGAGGTAGGAATAAGCATAATGTATCCAAGGTGCAGAAAACATGAATGTGACTCAAATAGTGAGGAGGAGCTTTGAAGAGGTACAGTGTGAATGAATGTTGGTAGAAGTAATCAACCAATGTTGGTCGAAGTATGGTCAGAGGATAACAGGTCTTGAGGGTCATAGTGAGAATATACTGGCCAAGTAAGTGTTTTAAGGCAACTTTCCCAGCCTGAGCATCAGCTTCTTTATTAGTGCAATAGATATAATATCATGTACATCTTAGAGGATTGTCGTGATGATTAAATGAGATTTACTAGAAATGACCTTCTTCCCACTTTACTTTCTCTTTTACTTTTTGACTACTGCTATTTTTAATTTAGATCCACTGAAACCTTGGAACCTCTATGAAAGTGCTCCTTTAGAACAAAGTGCCATTTAATAGTGTTTAGTCATGGACTGTGAGCTCCATGAGTGAAGTCTGGTTACATTCTGCACAGTGGCCTAGTGCTTAGTGGATAGGAGGGTCTCAGATAGTGAATAAATGATTTATATAAAAGCTACATGTAAGTTAGATATTGAAAGTGAGGACTTCTTTTTCTGTCACAGTGGAATACTAGTGCATTAAGCATCCAGCTAACCTCTTAAGTGAATTTTCATATTGTCATAAGGAACCAGTGATAAGTACTTTTTATCATTAATGCTATTAAAATAATTTTAAATAGTGCATTATATATGATATTCCACTTCTAAATATTCTAAATATTTTAGTATTTTTGTAAAAATAATTTATTTCAGCCAACAAAATGAAGAATCATTCCTTAGAACCAGTCTACATTATAGTTCCTTATTGGTCCCCCATAATGTCTTTTATAGCTGGCCTCTCCAAATCAGGATCTAGTCCAGGACCACATTTTATAACTAACTGCTTATTAAATCTGTCAATCTTTTTTTTTAGTTTGTTCTCAGTTATGCATGATAGTAGAATGCATTTTAACACATCATATAGAATGTATTTTGACACATCATATATAAATGGAGTATAACTTTTCATTTGTCTGGTTGTACATGATGGAGAGTTACACAGGTCAAGTAATAATATATGCACTTAGGGTAATATGTCCAATTCATTCTTCTATCATTCCTACCTTCATACCCCCTCCCCTCCCTTCACTTCCCCTCTGTGTAGTCCAAAATACCACACCCCTCTTACTGTGAATTAGCATCTGCATATCTAAGAAAACAGTTGACCTTTGGTTCTTTTGGATTGGCTTATTTCACTTAGCATAATATTCTCTAGTTCCATCCATTTACTGACAAATGCCATAATTTCATTCTTCTTTAAGCCTGATTACTATTCCATTGTGTATATATAACACATTTTCATTATTCATCTGTTGAAGGGCACCTGGGTTGGTTCCATAGTTTATCTATTGTGAATTGAGCTGTTACAAACATTGATGTGGCTGCATCACTGTATTATGCTGATTTTAAGTCCTTTGGGTGTAAACCTACAAGTGGGATCACTGGGTCAAATGGTGGTTCTATTCCAAGTTTTCTTAGGAATCTCCATAGTGCTTTCCACAGTGGTTGCACCAGTCTGCAGTTCCACCAGCAATGTATGTGTACCTTTTTCCCCACATCCTCGCCAACAGTTATTGTTGCTTATATTTCTTGATGATTGTCCTTCTGACTGGAGTGAGATGGAATCTCAGTGGTGGTTTTGATTTCCTTTCTTCTAATTGCTAGAGATGTTGAACATTTTTTCACATATTTGTTGAACAGTTGTATTTCTTCTTCTGTGAAGTGCCTGTTCAGTTCCTTTGCCCATTTATTGATTGGGATATTTGTTTTTTTGGTGTTAAGTTTTTTGAGTTATTTGTATATTCTGGAGATTAGTGCTCTATCTGAAGTGTGTGTGGTAAAGATTTTTTCCCATTCTGTAGGCTGTCTCTTCATGTTATTGTTTCCTTTGCTGTGAAGAAGCTTTTTAGTTTGATTATATCCAATTTATTCATTCTTAATTTTACTTCTTGTGCTTTAGGAGTCTTGTTAAGAAGTCAGTTCCTAAGCCAACATGGTGGAGATTTGGGCCTACTTTTTCTTCTGTTAGGTACAGGGTCTCTGTTCTAGTGCCTAAGTCTTTGATCTACTTTGAGTTGATTTTTGTGTAGGATAAGGGGGGGGGGGTTTAATTTCATTTCATATATATGGATTTCCAGTTTTCCCAGCACCGTTTGTTGAAGAGGCTGTCTTTTCTCCAGTGGATATTTTTGGCACCTTTGTCTTGTATGAGATTACCGTATTTATATGAGTTTGTCTCTGTGTCTTCTATTTTGTACCATTGGTCTACATATCGATTTTGGTGCCAATACTGTGCTGTTTTTGTTACTATAGCTCTGTAGTATAATTTAGGCATTGTGATGCCTCCTGCTTCATTTTTCTCGCTAAGGATTGCTTTGCTTATTCTGGGTCTCTTATTTTTACAAATGAATTTCATGATTGCTTTTTCTTTTTCTGTGAAGAATGTCATTGGGATTTTAATAGGAATAGTATTAAATCTGTATAATACATTTGGTAGCATGGCCATTTTGACAATATTAATTCTGCCTATCCAAGAGCATGAGAGATCTTTCCATCTTCTAAAGTCTTCTTCAATTTCTTTCTTTAGTGTTCTGTAGTTTTCATTGTAAAGGTCTTTCACTTCTTTTGTTAGATTGATTCCCAATTTTTTTTTTGAGGCTATTGTGAATGGGGTAGTTCTCCTAATTTCTCTTTCAGTGGATTTATCACTGACTTATGGGTGTTAATTTTATATCCTGCTACTTTGCTATATTAATTTATTAGTTATAGAATGTTTCTGTTGGAATTTTTTGCATCTTAATATAGAATCATGTCATCAGCAAATAGTGATAGTTTGAGTTCTTCTTTTCCTATTTTATCCCTTTAATTTCTTTCTTCTGTCTAATTGCTCTGGCTAGAATTTCAAGGACGATGTTGAATAAAAATGGTGTCTTGTTCCAGTTCTTAGAGGAAATGCTTTCAATTTATCTCCATTTAGAATGATGTTGGCCTTGGGTTTAACATAGATAAATCTGTCAATCTTTAATAGTTCTTTATTTATGGCACTGTCCTATTGAAGAGTCTGGGACAGTTGTTCCACTTTTGGATTTGTCCTACTTCTTCCTTATTGACCTCCATTTATTCCTCCCTCTTCTATAATTCCTATAAACTGTAAATTAGATTTAAAGACATACTTTAAATCTTCATTAAGTGATCAATAAAGTGACAGTCTGCTCCTTCCATTATAAGATTAAATTGATCCCTGGTGTGATACTGTTTTGACACTATAAGAATGTTCAGCTCCCTGTGTTATCTAAAGTTTTAAATAGTACTTGATAATTCATGCCTGAATCAGTAATTTCATTAGGGATTGCAAAATGATCATTTTATAATTCTGTTGTTGCTTTTACATTTGTTAGCTGGTATTCTTTTGTAGAGCTTTCCCCGATTAAATTAGGCTTTTTGATTACCCAACCACTATCTCTGTTTCTAAGAGGAAGAAACTGAAGTTTAAGAGGTTAAATAGTGCATTAAAGTTTCATTGAAAATAAATAACAGCTGGGATTTGAATCCAGGCCTCTGTGATTTTTGTAATCTGTGAATCATTTTGAAATAATCTATTAGATGGAGTTTTTAAAAAATCACTATGCAACATTTTTTGCTTGTGTACTCTAAATGGCCTTGACTGTGGCAGAACAATTACTGTTCTTAATTACTAAGCAGACTTCCTTTCATAACTGCTCTTAGATCTAAAACATTCTTTTTTTTTTTCCATCAAGTCTGTAATTTTTTTCATCTGAAGAAATAAATAGAATAGCTTCAGTCCTAGTAGAAGTGTTAAGATATTTCTCATACCAAATAAAAAAATTCAGATTCATGTAAGTTAGCCGTTTTGTTACCTCCCCTCCTCGATTAACCTACCTGCCTTCCCAATTACAAGTCCTGTACTCAAAAGAAGACTGATTTTAGAATATTACGTGTGTTGACTTTCATGGGAGCTAAATTAAATTGGTGTATGAGAGACGTGGGGAAGATCGAACTTTGGTACCCAACAAGGGATAATGGAATATAAGACTAGAAGGATATTTTTTTAAAAGCTTTTCTTCCATGATACCATATTCATATTTATGTTCAGATATTGCTATAGCCAGGCCTATATAAAGCTATTCTACTTGATTATAAGCAGGATTTGGGGTTTGGTGGATATTACTAAACAAAAAGTATCTGATTGGGGGTGGGAAAAGTACAAATAATTCCTGCCTAACTCTCTCTCCACGCTACAGTTTAGTGAAAGGCATGTTTTAGGAGTTTGTTTTGATTCACCCATCCCTTAATGGAATATTTGTGAGCCTCATAGGGTGGAATCTAAGGGCAGTTTAGGGTTGCAAGGGTTTGCTACTCCATCCAGATGACCATATGTCCTTTTTTCCGTCATTAGGAACGTCCTGATCTCAGGAAAGCTTTCTTTCATCATAGTACTTAACTGAGACTTTGAACAGGGTCTGAAATTTAAAGGAAAAACTCTAGAGTAATATCATTTGAAGTACAGTTATCTTAGAATGTAGGAAGTTCAAGACTGAGTAATGAAGTCTATAATTAGATGAGATTATGAATTATTCTACCCTCTGCATCCTGAGCAGGAATAGCAAGACAAAAGTAGACTTGGCTCTTCTCACTGAAAGTTCAGCTATATACAGAAGCCTTGGTTTCCCAATCTGGTTCTGGAGCAAAATTTTGTTCTGGACAAGAGTTAACAAACTAAGCTTGAATAAAATCTTCTCTTTGTTTAATAAAGAATATAACCAGGCACAGTGGTGCACACCTGTAATCCCAGCACTTGGGAGGCTGAGGCAGGAGGATTGCAAATTCAAAGCCAGCCCCAGCAACTTAGCGAGGCCCTAAGCAACTCAGTGAGACCTTGCCTCTAAATAAAATACAAAATAGGGTGGGGGATGTGGCTCAGTGGTGGAGTGCCCCGTTCAATTCTCAGTACCAAAAAAAAAAAAAAAAAAAAAAAAAAGAGTATAGTTAGGGGTGAGGATGTAGATCAGCAGTATAATGCTTGTCTAGTATGTGTACTATAAGACCCTGGGTTTCATCCCCATCACTGTAGTGTGATGGGGAAAAGTCTAAAATTTACTTAAGGTTCTCATCTGTCTGACTGAAGTTTGTCTTCTAATGTCACCTCCCACTGTTTTCCAGTAGACCCTCTATCCCAATCATATATGCCTCAGGGTCTAGTAAACACATCTTGTATGTTCCTGTCTAGCTTACCTTAGGCTATTCCTTCCTTATAATGATCCTCTCTCTGCCTGCATTGTTCTCTTCTTGTTCTGCCCATTCTGGTCTTGCTTATTCATGAAGATCTAGCACAAGGAAAACCATTGGAATGTCATTCCTCTTTTGAACTCTTCACATCCTTATCATTGCCTTAAAATTTTCTCTCATGTGCATGCATTTCCTATTTGGGATGTTCTTCAGCTTTATAAACAAATTTCATCACCCCCAATATACCTTTAAGGCAACTCTTTGGTATTACAAATTTTTGGTACTGCAAAACCATTACTTGTTTAGTGAATAGGCTAGTAAATCTGGAAGCCAGGGATAGACTTTGAAAAAAATATTCTTCTCAGTAAGATGGACATTCAGGAAGAGATTATCACTTTAACTGTTGTATCCTGATTGCTCAAATATTTGTTTAGCCTTCAGTGTAATAGGCACTATGTTAGGCACTGGGATACAGAGATAAAAGAATGCTAGATTTGCCATATGGAAGTCACTATTTAGGTGAGAGTTAGATATAAGAAAAAGTAATTAGTGCTATAAATATTGTAATAGGAATGCCATGGAGCCTAAGAAGCAAATGATTAAATCTGTAGTTAGTCTTAATGCTTTTGCCAGGGAGAAAATAGGTTGGAGCTGCAGGTGTGAAGGGCCCAAGAGGGACCCAGCAGCAGTAAATTATGTGTAAAAGCACCAAAGCATATTCAGGGAAGAGCAGAGTTCAGTGTGGCCAGTACATTTGTGAGTTCTAGGATTAGAGAGTGTAGCATGATAATAGATGAAATTAAATAGGTTGGAATCAGGTTGTAAAAATCCTTGTATACTGTGCTAAGGAGTATGGACTTCCCCTTGAAACATAAGGAAACCATTGGTAGATTTTAAGCAAGGATGCAGTGTGATTACATTTGTGTAGAGTGATGATTCTCTGTGCAGGACAGAGTGAATACAATGAGATCAGAATTTTAAAGACTTTCTAATAGTCCAGGAGGAATCAAGGACAGGGACTAGAGTTGAAAACCTTTCTGATACATGCTTTAAATGGTTGAGACTGAAAGTATGAAATGAAGAAGACATTCTGCATGTCTTTAGGAGGTTTTTAGCCTTATTTACTACTCTGCTGTGTAAGGCCAGCTGCCTGGCCAGCCTTCCTTTTCTCCCTCCCTCTCTCTCCCCCTCTCCCCTTCATTTTTCTTTCTTTCCCTGATACTTTGGTCTGACTTTGACCCTTGGAGTCAGGGATAGACTTTGAAAAAAATATTCTTCTCAGTAAGATGGACATTCAGGAAGAGATTATCACTTTAACTGTTGTATCCTGATTGCTCAAATATTTGTTACCTGTTTTTTATTTTTATTTTTTTTAAAAAAGAAAGTTTTATTGGAACCATTTACAATAATTCTTTATGGCTGATTTCACTTGATAGTGGCAGAGTTGAGCAATTTCAATGGAAAACATATCTGAAATATGACACTTGACATTTAAAGTAAACGTTTGCTAATCCCTGGTCCAAACTAACAATTCTGGCTAGTAGAAAGGAGGGAAAGGACTTACAATACTGTCTAAAGACAGTATATCTTTTGGAGAAATTGCCTTACTGGTAGCTAATTGAAAAATTTCCAAAGCCTAGGGTTGTCTTTACTAGTTACTTTTCAGTGATTATGATCCAAAAGGAAAAAGGTATAGTTCATTAGGGAAAGCTGTTTTGTGAATATAAATCTAAATTAACTGCTTGGTTGTTGGGACAATCATATTAAAATAAGGACCCTGCTGACCTAATTGCAAAATGCTTAGAACCAGTTGGAGAGCTGGGTAGTTCTTTGTCATTTAACAGAAAAGAAAAATCTTAGAGCAATGTCTTAGCAAAGTCTAAGTCTTTGGGAAAACTAATGTAGCAGTAAATTGCAGACCTTTAGGCCAAACCATCCTGTGAGAATGGTTCAGAGATATTGAAGATATACTGCTGGGACCCAAAATCTGCTTCAGATTATAGACCATTGTACTGAAGACCCATACCCTTCGTATTCCCACTTTAACAATGTTTTTGGTGGTTGATTTATTGAATAGCTGAAAGAATGGTAGGTGGCTTTGGGAATTAAATCAGTAGAATTTTAGTTTATGGCTGTTGAACCAAATGACTTAGGTGGATGGGATATTGGTTTCCCTTAGTTTTAATTTCCATTTGTTCAGGATCTACGCCAAATAAGCTCTCATAGTACACTGGATAAGAAATTATTTGTGTGTGTGTGTGTGTGTGTGTGTGTGTGTGTGTGTACTTTCAGTTCTAAAACCTCTCTTTCCTCCAGGTTATCCTACCTACAAAGAAAAAGTAAAGAAAAGACCTGGGGGCCGCCCAGAAGTTATTTACAACTATGTCCAAAGACCCTTTATCCGAATGTCCTGGGAGAAAGAAGAAGGAAAGAGCCGACACGTAGACTTTCAGTGTGTAAAGAGTAAATCTATCACCAACCTGGCTGCAGCTGCCGCAGACATTCCCCAGGACCAGCTGGTTGTCATGCACCCAACTCCACAAGTGGACGAGTTAGATATCCTTCCCATTCACCCTCCTTCTGGCAACAATGACCTCGATCCTGATGCACAGAATCCAATGCTGTGATGCTGATGTTCCTTAAAACCATAGCATGCTACTCTTCACAGTGACGTTGTACTCTCCTCATTCTGCACTGCAAGGCTACTCTTCTTCATTGTGAGATGCACATAACATTTTAGGACATTGCAGTGTAGGTTTTTTTAAAGACCAAAGGTAGCCGAATGGTTTTTTAAACGAGTACAACTCTAGCATCCTGAGGTTCCAGTTATATAAATGTATTTGTTTACCAGTAGGTTTGTGAAATTGGTTCTTTGTATGGGGGACAGTCCTTTTTCACACATCTAGATCTTTTCAAAAGTGGTGAAAATTGGCAGCTGGGGTACTTTCAGTCTATATTGATATTCATCACACCCCAGATAAAATGCAGAATATTATATAGTTGCACTTTATAAATGGTGGTTAAATGGAACTGTTCAAGCCATTTTATAGTTATGATGCACAGTATAATTTAAATAAGTGCTTCTATCAGAGTATTCAATAAAATGTGTATAGTTTGCTACCCTTGATGAGCAAAAAGTACTTATCTTGGGCTTATTTGAATGATTAGGATGAGATTCAATGCTCATATCTTATTGGTTCACTTACCTCCAGTGCCATTTCACCTTTTTAGAGTGAGTCACATGCAGGGAGTGTGAACATTAGAGGTGGTTTATTATCCGGTCTGCCTTACCCTTAATCTGTTCACAGATATTTATTTACTAATGCTTTCTTTTCTTAAGAGTTATGGGATAGGAAAATGAAGTGTTTGCTCTTCATTTACTAAATGATTGTAAACTCCAAGTTTTTCATCAAAATAAAATTCCACTGTTTTAATGTTTCTGACCAACTTTATAACCACCCTGATCAGATTTTTAGTGTCATAATTCATACATTTGTCTGTCTTATCACTGTAAGTACAACTAAAAATCAAATAGTAGCTCAAAGAATTCAATTGGTATATATGTGATGAGGTACTTAAATTCCCTAATTATAAAATATACTATAAATCCAAAGCAATATTGAGCTGAAAAGAGTATTTTCTCATCCAACCTGATATGAAAGGTAGATGACTTAGTAAGGCATGTGGTAACTGGGTTTCAGAGCCAGTTTCTGATACTAGTTCAATGCTTTTTCCTTTATGTTGTGCTGCTCTGCTTAGCAAATTATTCGTGCAAATGTTATTTTAAATATTTGGTGGTCTAATTCAAGAAGGAATCAGAACTATTTGGTGGTTTGGGTCTCGAATCACTTAAATGTTTGAAGCTATACTACTGCAAGTGGGGTAGCAGTGGAGAAGCCAGCTTGTTATATGTGATCTTGAATTTATAAATTCAGAGGATTTGATATTTGTGTGTAAGCAGTAACACCTTTGTTCTCACTAAATTGAAATGGTAACAGTTTGGAAATAATTTTCACAATACATCTAAGCTAGTAGCATGGGGAAATTATGTAAGTCCTGGAATTTTATGAAGATCAGAAAAGGATTGGAGCTATGTTACTGACATGGATAGTTTCTCAATATCCATTGCTGGAATTAATGATACTGACCTGCAGCATGTAGGATTTTTTCCCCCTAATATTTGAAGTGGGAACAGTATTTATAGAACAAGGGAAACATTTATTAAAAATATTTAACTGTCTAATACATTATACTTTAACCCATATTTATAGTAAAGGATTCTTACAAGGAAGAATAAACAGCTTTATGATACAATTAGTATAAGAAATATCCACATGGGGGACTTCTTTGTAGTGTAAAAACACCATACATCTGAAATGACCATTTGCATATAAAAGCTACCAATGATGCTTCTGTGCACAATGATTAAAAAATTCAACACAAACAGAATCCAAAATATACAATTAATGCAAGCTATCCACAGCTAGCCCAATAATCAATGATGAGGAAACACTGGAGCAGGCTTAGTTCCACTTTGTCTGAAGTTACACATAGTAAGATTGACTTGTATCAATGGCTCTGAGATGGCTTTTATGAGATCAGTACATAAAAGCTGTTCTCTCCCTATCCAGTAAGCTTCACAGACTGTAAAACTCCACCAGTAATGCACTTCGATACTGTAGCTGTTGCCAAAGCAACATGTAGTGTTTACAGCGGCCATGGCAAGTCGCTAAAGTCAACAGGGCCACCCAGCCCAGCATCTGCTTCCAAGAGGCTCATGATGACAGCCATTGCTGCTTCATCATTACTGGGACTACTTGATCCTTGGTCGTTGTCTATCATGTCTATGCCTATGTGTGGATTCTCACCTGTGGAGATAAAGACTAGTCAGTGATTTTTAAAAATGCCAAAGTGTGTTTAGACTTTGTAAGCAATTTCTAAGCAATATTTAATAAGAAAATTACATTTAACAATAGGGTGAGGCTGCTTTTGGGCTCTATTGCCATATGCATATATACATACATATATTTATTTAACGGTGCTGTTTATTGAAAGGACCAACTTTTTAGAAATGATAGCAAAGTGCTTACAATTAAATAAATGTTCAAAATGTTTGAGTTCACCTCATTTTAATATTCTGGCAACTATTTAAGAGGAGAAGGGAAAATTACAGACAGAATAGCATAACAAATAGGAAAGGAGAACGTAGAAAAAACAGATCAAGAAAAGAATGTGATGGGAGAAACTATTGTTATCACTTCATGACTTTTATTACCCTGAGTCTTATTGATCACTCTTTAAAGCTTTACCTCTGAACCTGTGTTAGCTCTTCCTCTGAAGATTATGCCCCACATATGAGAAAAAAATATGTTTAGGCTGTTGCAGACCTATGTAGATTCCCACCAAAATACAACCATTAAAGTCCACTCCGAAATACTTAAACAAATTTTAAAACATTTACTTTATTGCTGCCAAATTTATCTAGAACTAGCTTGTTTTGTTTATACTATCAGTTCTTAAAACTTTATGTCAGTTGTATTGCAAGTTCATTGCAGTAGAAGTGAATAATAATGCCACTTACCAAGAATAGAAGAACTATCAGAATATGGATAACCTGGGTTCTCCTGAACCTGTCCTGGCAATAGGCCACTGGAAGGAATGTCTGGAGTCCCTCCGTTTAAAATCTACAAACAAAAGGGGAAAAGGGTGAGGTTTTTCACTCTTAAATGGAATTTTCAGTAAGTATCATGTGTTGATGTCACCAAGAAAATGAAACATGTTGGAAAGAGGAAGGCAGGTGAGGCGGGGAGAGCTTCCAATTGGTTCAGTTTCCTGCTGGATGATTTCAAACAAGGAACTATTAGGAATAATCATAGTAAGAAAAAAGCTCTCCCCCACAGTACTCTGATCTGCATTTGATTCAGCCCACATAGGTGACTTAAGCTGAACAAAATTCCAAACTGTCAGGGATCATGCTGTCCACAATACTTCTTTAAGGCCAAGACCTAAACATAGTGAGCCCAGTGGTCCCCTGTTAAGGGAGTAAGACATGGCAACAAGTGTTGTTGAAGAAGAAATAATAAGGGTTGTTGAACAAGCTATGAAGAGAGAGCTCTGAGTCACAAATGAACAAAATACTCAAAGTAAACTTTAGATCATCCAGTATACTACAGGTGCCAACTTTAGTAACTCTGGTTTATGTTCTTAAGATAGGTCACTGAGGAGGAGCACTATACTACTACTCAATAGTAGAACTCTTAATTCTTCCTCAAATCCCTCCCTGCTCCAAGCTCTCTCTCTTCTTGAGAAGTATTTGGACAGGAGTGAGTGAACAATTTGTTAGCTGCTGGATTTCAGAAGCAGTGACTAAATGCCTTTCCAGTAGGTGGCATTACAGTTCATCTCCACAGTTCCACTTTATGGCCTAGACCCTTTTAGCTTGTTCTTTTTTTTCCCTTTACTAGGGATGAATCCATGATTTTGCACATGCTAGCAAGCACTCTACCACTGGCTACACCCCCAGCCCTTTTTAAGTTTTATTTTGAGACAGGGTCTCCCTACATTGCCTAGGGTGGCCTCAAAGTTAAGCTCTGTCCTGTCTCAGCCTCCTGAGTAACTGGGATTATAGCCACACACCACCACATGCAGCACCTTTCTACTCATAAAAATTTTTGAGGACTCCAAAGAACTTTTGCTTATGTTGGCTACATTTACCAATATTTACTATATTTGAAACCAAAACTAACATTTTTATATATAGCAAACCCATTACATGAATAATTAATAGCAATTTAATGAAAAATGACTTTCAAAATAACAAGAAATCAGCAAAAAACTTATTTTACATTTTTGCAAATCTAATGTCTGACAAGATTTTAACTGGATTCTCAAATCTGCTTCTCTAGTCTGTTTATGTTATTGATTAAAATACATGATGGAAATCCAGCCTCCCACAGATAAGTAATTGGAAAAGCGATTTCAAGTACTTGTATTCTTCAAAATTACAGCAACACTTGACAAGTATAAGTTTCTTAAACATGATGGAATCTGAAACTGTATCAATTTTTTGTACTCAGTTTTGTTAAGGTCCATTGATGCATCTTGGCACTTATCTTGAATAATTTTGAAATATCTTGCATTGGTCATTTATAGGATATTAGTTTACAGTTAAGCAGATCTTCCTAATGTTGACACATTTCATTACATAATATGAAAACATCACTATTGTTAACATCACCCTATAAGTTAAGAAGTGGTCGGGCTCAAAGTAGCAGATACATGCTGTCTAAAATTCCAGTTTTTGTTTGAAAGCTCAAATTTTATCAGTGTCAACAAATACTGTCAATTCTGTCAATCAGCAAATGCCAATTTTTTGCTGATTTCTTGTTATTTTGGAAGTTTCTTGAATTGAAAAATGTCTGCTAAATACTAAAGTCTGCATAACCAGAATTTGCTGGAGTAGAACTGGTGTCCTGTGAAACAAACAGCTAGTTTAGTCCACAACTTAATTCCACAGTGCTTTTTCTTGAGACAACTGTCACACTTAGTATGTAGCACAAGTGCTTTAAAGTAATGGTCTTTCATTTCTCTGAGTATTGTCTCATTAAGGACTTCTATAAGTGAATCTGGCTTTAAATTACTATTATGAGAAGTGTTTGGTGGTAAAGTGAAAAAGGACTTCTAGTGTAGTATGGAGCCGCTGCTCTGATCTTTGCAAAAGCACCAGCAGTTTCATTCAACATCACTTTGGCACTGTCAGTGTACACATGAACACAGGTAATATTTCAGCATTATTATGAAAATCGCTTTGCCCCTACCTACAGTCCCTTGAAAGTGACTGGGAAGGGCCATTTCTGGGTCTGCTGCACTATTTAATGCTGCTGTCATTTTTCACTTCATCTTATTTAGGCTGCTTTTCTTCTAAAGTCTTGATACTGAGGACATACCTCCGAAGAAAATATTCAAAATTTTTCTCCCAGATCCATATTTTTTTTTTTTTTTTTTTTTTTTTGCGGTGCTGGGGATTGAACCCAGGGCCTTGTGCTTGTGAGGCAGGCACTCTACCCGCTGAGCTATATCCCAGATCCATTTTTATAAGCCCAAAAACAAGGGGAAAAATTTCATAAATGCCTAAAAAATGCTTTAGGCTTTATGGTACAGAGCACAGCTTTGGATTTCTGGCAGTAGTTGTGAAAAGAACCAAAAATAACAAAATCTGGATTGTAGTTTATGGCCCCACTTATTAAACAAATGCCAGGGATCCTGAGTTTTGTCATCTGTAAAGTTGTGAGGATAGGATAAGAGAGGGTATGTGAAAGTTCTCTGAGTAATATTTAAGCATATGCTAGAATGATAACCTTTCAAATCCAAGTAGTAGAATCATTGGTCAAACTAAGAAGTCAAGGACTGAAAAGTTGAATTGAGAAGCACAGACAGACCACTCTAAGGAAATAGGGCAGAAGGACCTAGGGGTGTAACAGGAGAATAGCGCTGAGTTCAACTGGAAAACTTCCACTGGTGGAGGGATCTGGCCCAGAGTTCATCTATTGATGCAGGCACTTTTGCATGTATTTTCTCATAACAGAACTTCCTGTACAAAGATGCAAAATAGTCTAACCAATACTAGCCCATTACAAAGAAAATGAAGGCTAAAAAGTTGTGTAAGGTCACAACCACTATGTGGCAAATCTAGGCTTCAAACCCAGGTCTACCTTACTTTGACCGTGCCTTTACCCATTAATTTGTTGACTTTCAACCTTAGGGGGAGATTAAAATCTTAAATGTAAACTCTTGTATAAGATTCGCATATAAAATATAAGTAAAGCTGTCCTGGTAGAAGCAGGAGTCCTGCCCTTGCCCTTCTCCTTATTGTCTACCTTCACACCCATCCCACCTGGTAGTATCCTGAGCCTTGGAGTTTTGTATTTTATTTAGAGGCAGGGTCTCACAGAGTTGCTTAGTGCCTTGCCTATGCTGAGGCTGGCTTTGAACTTGCGATCCTCCTGCCTCAGCCTCCCAAGCCACTGGGATTTCAAGGCATGCACCACCTCACCCAGCTTGCCTTGCTTTTTATGTTTTAATTTACAAAGGGGTCCCACCTAAGTAAACTCCTGATTTAGTAGTGAGATGGGGAAATAAGACTTTATGTCCACAGATGCTGACCCTCAGGCTGTCCTAACCTATATGGACATGGGCACTATAAATACATTTTTGACTTAACAATATAGCTCTGGTTTGTCAATTCTCTGGCAACCATGAAAACAGATACGTGGTTTCCAAACCTCTTTATAGTGCTGTTTTCTAGCCAGCTCTTTATAAGCTATCTGTTCCCAATGCTGTCACATCATAGGAAACCCAGGGAGCAGATTACCACAGTTATAAACCCTGTCTTGACTTCCAAAGTATTGCTGGTGCTGCTGCTGTTTCCAAGCGCCTGCCCTAGATGCTAGTGCTATTTTCTCCCTTGAAAACTCCTGGAAGATAATGAGATACTTTCCTATATGAGCTACTTACTGATCCTTCTTCCCTCATGGAAACTTCTGAATTGTCCCCTTAGCAAAATGGACAGACAACCCCCCTTTCCCTAGAATGCTTTTTCTGCATTCCCATAATCACATAGAGTAAATCCTCTTGAGGACACCAGCAAGCCTCCCTAGCAACCCCAGCCTGCTTTGAAGCCAGCCACACAGATGCATGCACTTCCCAAGGGGAAAGAGGCAAATTTGCTTCAGTAATCAACTGCAATTCTATACTTCCACCCCAACATTTCAGGACTTGCACAAGAGGCCCTTTAGCCAAACCTATCAATATTACCTTCTTGCCTCCTGGAGAGGAGGCATCAGGGGGAGGCGTACTTGTAATGTTCAATGGACTGGAGCCACAGCTGGAAGGTGATGACCCTCTTATCCTGTCAGAAGAGAAGAGTTAGTTACATTTCCTTTTCTCTTTCTAAGGGAAGAGTGTATTGTTACTGGGTAAAGGAGAGAAGGAGGATGAGGATTTAGACTAGGGATAGTAAACTTTCTCTGTAAGAGCCAAATAGTAACTTTTAGGATCTGAGGGCCACATGATCTGTCACAATACTCCACTCTGCCATTGTAACTTGAAAGCAGCCACAGACAGTACATAAATGAGCATAGCTGTATTCCAATAAAACTTTATTTACAAAAACAGGTAATGAACTGGATTTGTTCTGCAGGCACCTGATCCAGAAGTGAGACTCCAAAATCAAGCATCTCAATGGCAAAGCATTTGGACTCAGGTTGGTGAATTTCCAGTAAGTGACCTGTTTTATTTCCTCACAGAATCCAGATGAGTTGAAGACCTCAGAAGTTTAACCTCCCACTTTGACATTATGAATGGGAATCCATAGCAAATGATTTACTCTCTTCCTTATAAATATTGCATAGCTAGTGCATATGCTTAGGAAATGGAAGGTACCAGGGTTGCTCAGCCACACCTAGAAAGTTACCCAGTAGTAGAAATGGTAACAGCAGCCCTAAAGCAGCAGGTGAGGGAAAGTAGATGCGGGCCTTTCTCAGAATATCTCATCAGAGCACGTTTATAGGAGGAAAGCTTAAAACTATAAATCTACGTAAACTTGTCAGGCTGAAGGACCTCAGGAAAGAAAGCCAGGGCTTAGTACTGGAGCTAGAGAGTAGTGAATATGGCGGCAGCTGTGTTACCACCAGGCTCTCAACTTCTCTCCACTGCCGAGAGGTTTTGTGGCTCTTGGCCTGCATTGCCTACTTCTCTAGATTTGTGAGTGACAAGTTTTCTTTCTCTCCTAGATTAGAAGGCAGGATACAACTACATATGTTCTCAGCACACACACAAGGCTAATTGCTTACTGAAAAATTGCTAGGTGTCTCCCAACTTTCCCTGCTTAGAACTGTGAAACTACTATGTTCCCAGGTTCCTCATCTTTGAATTGCCTTTTTCCCATTTCTTATTTCACTTTCAGCTTTGGGTCCTTAGAGTGTTGATTTCTCTATTGACTGCACTGTCACTACAGGAAGCGGCTTCATTCTTAGATTAACAAACATACCCATCTTCATCTCTCCCTGTTCCAGGGCTATTTCCACAGCACTTTGGACACCTCATCAGCATTATATGGTGAGTGGGGTCTCCCAGTCTTTTTTGTTTTTTCATAGTACAAAACTGCATGGCATTATTTCTTAGGATTCTTAACAATCTCTCGTCATAGTCTATGGCTCCTCCTCCACAAAGGCTGCCCAGTTAGGTTGCCTGCTCCTTGACCTTGAATCTGCTATTCACATACTCAAGAATGTGCCTGGTTTTCTAAAGGGAATACCCACCCTCATTGCAAAGCCAGGCTAAGACCTTGTTCAGACCTTTCTTCCCTGCTTGCTTCAGCCCAGGCATTCTCTGCTTTTCCTATTGTCCTAAAGAAAATATTCTCAAAGACTGTAAGGTCCTGAGGTTAATGACTGTGATACAATTTTTAGATAGTCTCACACAAAGCACAGAATGTGTAGTGGGTGGTCTGAACATTATTATATTGCACACTACCTGCTCATTCCTTCCTGAGGCAAGAAGCCAAACCCACCACTTCTGTGGGACTGGAATAGAACTGGGATACCCACCAGGATAAGAGCCCCTCTGTGGTCAACAGGAAAATAGACCAGCCTTCAATTCTCCTGAGAAAATCAGTCCAGTGGCAACAGAGAATATTAATCTTTTCCTCCTTTTCCTAATATGATGTTCCATTAGGCTTACATTCCTAAGTATCTGGTTACCACACTCTTGACTCTCCAAATTCAGATGGACTTACAGAAACTGTTTCCCTCTCAATGACTGCGTTTAAAGATTTAGATTTAATTCACAGTTGGAGTGCACTTACTATGTGTCAGGCTGTGTCCCAGAGACTTTCCTGAGTTCTCTCACAATCCTAAAGCAATCCGTGGCAAATAGACTGTGCCTCCCTTTTATGGTTTAAGTCAACAGATGCCAGGTGGTTAAGTGACTCCCTAAACTCAGCCAGGTAGAAAGGGAGACCCAGGACACAACCCTTGGTGGTCTGCTTCTAAGCTCCTTTTTCATGTAGATAGGAAGTTCCCCTCAAAGAGACCCCTTTACTACTAGCTGATCTGTTTGACCAAGCAGATTGTTGTCTGGATGTCATGGGGGAACTGTAAGAGTCAAGGTGCTGGCTTATCCCCCAGGTAGTGTAAAGAAGTGGAGGTTTTATCAAGGCCCTGCTCACTCTGGCAGTGCACAACTCTACTTCAGCCTGGTTAATGTATATCAGTCTTATTAGGAAGTTCCTTGAATCATACGAAAGTATTCAAAATTGAACCTCCTCAAGACTTCCCTTTGGTTCTGGCCTGTTTGTGTTTAGCTTCTTTAGATCTAAGAAGTGCAAGATTTCTGCATCTTGGCACTATTTATATTTTTGGATTGGATCATTTTCCATTGAGAGTCAAGGTTGGGGGGAATAGCCTGTAGGATATTTAGCAGTGAATTCCCACTTAATTGTGACAAACTAAATTATCTTCAGACATTGTAAGACATTCCTTACAGTGGGGGAGATTCCCTGGGTTGAAAACCACTTGTTTAGGGGGGCAATGCAACGGTGTTTACTTGCCTGTGAATTTCCATGATTTCCTCAGCAATCATTCGACCTATTTTTCCTGCCCCAGCCCTGGTTCCCCCTGGAATCCCTGGAACAGTGGGATGAGTCCTCTTTGGGCCACCTACAACAAAGGAATCTGAGAGTGGGAAAGGGGAAAGCTGAGGAATAAATGCTACTATGTATTAAATTAAAATCAGTTCATCCCATGATGCACTTGAAGTTCAATATCAGGGTGGTGCCTTGTCAGGAAAGGGTACTCTAACAGGGGAGGCTTGAGCTTCCATCTAGGACCAGAGGACTAAGTGTTGACATGAAGTAGCTGATTCTCTTCATGTGTTCAGTGTTTACCAAACACCACTGTGATTTGTGCCAGGGTTGCAGAGATAAGACAGCATCCCTGCCCTCAAGGAGCTCACAGTCTAATGGGATTACAGCAAAGTGCATTAATTGGCAGGTAAGCATGAGGAAGGTACCCAACCCATTCAGGCAGCTTTCCAGAAAAGGCTAGCTCCAAGCTGAATCTTGATAAGTATAAGTTAGTCTGGCAGAGAGGTAAAGAGGGAGAGGTATTCCATGCATAGCAGCATGTGCAGGAGCCCTGAGGCAGGACAGAACTTGGGGGTCTACTCCAAGGACTCATGGATGATGACAAGGGTGTGAGATGAAACTGGCACAGCAGGGGCCCACAGATCATGGGGGACCTTGAGGCTGTACTGATGAATGTGGACGTTCTCTGCAAGGGTACCTATGAGCTTTCATAGAGAAGGCACTGTTGAGATTTGGAGTATTAGAAGTCTACCGTACAGAAGGTGAACTACAGCTCCATGCTGCTTAACAACAGGGATACATGCTGAGAAGTGCATCTTTAAGCAGTTTTGTCAATGACCAGACTTAAACAAAACCTAGACTAGTCAACCACAAACTGAGGCTGCATGGCATAGGCTGTTGCTCCTAGGCCACACAGCTGTGCAGCTGTCACTGTAGGCCACTCTAGCACAGTGGAATTTGTGTATCCAAACAGGGTTGTGAGTAATGTGTTGCTCTAGACATTACAATGGCCATGATGTCACTAGGTGATAAGGATTTTTCACCTCCATTATGATTTTATGGGACCACTGTTTCATGTGTGGTCTGATGTTGATCAAAAATGCTGTTATCCTGCATGTGACTATAGAGTGGAGGATGAGGTATAAGGACAGTGAAGTTGGAGTTAGGAAGTTACCTACAGCAATCCAGGGAGCAGATGAGGAGGGCAAAGTAGCAATGTGGTGATGGGGTTAGTTCAAGAGAGAGAGGGAACAGAACTTCATTGTTTGGAACCATGGGGGAAAGACAAGACTCAGGGTTCTGGCTTAAACAATCAGTGGGCAGAGTGAAGAGAATTAGTTCAGGATATTTTGAATTTCAGGTGCTTTAGCAACTCTGGGTAGATTTTTTGGGAGCCAGTTGGAGAGACAGAGTGAAGTTCAGTAAAGAGGCTGGGGCCAGAGCTGTGGGTGGGAATTGCCATTGAGGTGGTAAGAAGCCATGCAAGCAGAAGTGGTCCCAGGAAGGATGAGTCAGTGTGGAGAGCAGGTGCCCCAGGTGATGGGGAAGCCACTGGGCATGGCAACGCCCCAGTACCAACAGACACCTTCTCAACCACAGGAACCAGTGACAGTCACCAAAGAGCACTTCACACCACAGCTACTGGCCAACAAAAAAGGAGGAAGGTACAAGAGGAGCAAGGAGTTTGCTATTTCAAAGGCTTCCAGGGTCCAGACAGCCTCAGGAAGTGCAAAATTGAGTTCCCAGTATTCCAGGATCAATACAGAAACTGAGAGGACAGCATCCTTAGTACTCAGGGAAAATCAGCACATCATCCCCTCAACGGCTCCCTGGTTCCACAGAAGTGACAGCAGGGGACCCTGAGTACTTGTGGGGAGGGTATTTGACCACAAGCAGCTTCTCACGGGCAAGCCCCAATGCCCCAAGCAGTACATAGTTACCTTCTCCAGAGGGCAGCATGCTGTCCATGCTGTGGGGGGACGCAGTGAGCTGCGGGAAAGTTGGGTCCCCGCCTTCCAGGACGTTGGCTCTGTGAACATCCCAGCAATAAGGAAACGTGAGTCAGGCCTGCTCAGAACCGTGCACCTTTCACCTTGGCCAAGGTGTCCGGTGTCCACTCTGGACCTGGACAGGCCAGAAAATGAAGTGTGTGTCTAAGTGGCTGAACAAGTCTCCTCACTGTATGATAACACAACGGCAGCATCCGGCCTTTGGCCTCACTGCCTGCCTGCCCCTTCCTAAGCTGTGTGATGCAGACCAGCAGAAGTGACAACTGCAACAGTGCCACCTCTCCTGCCAGCCCTAGCCCTCGCTCACCTCTAACTGTGGGGGGATATCACACGGAAGGAGGTGTAGGGAGCAGGCCTTGCCAAAGAGGAGCTGCCTGTCCCCTGCTCACCTAGCAGGTGGAGCAGCCTCTGAGAGAGCCTTCCAGCTGCCAGAGCTCAGGCCTCCAGCTCAGTAGGCATGGACCCTGCCATCCTGAGCCATGTCCACTGTAAGCTAGTGCCTATGTGAGTCGCCTTTCAGGGATGGTTCACAGAAGTAGTAAGTGGACACCCAGTGTTCAGGACCCATGGAATTCAAAGGTTGGCTGCTTTATCTGGAAGGAGAGATTGTTGCTTCCTAGAACATTTCCACAAGCCAGGACCTGCATGGTGTGAGGACTGAAGCTTGTCCTTTGTTAACCTTTTCTGCCTTCTGCCCATCCTGAGGCTTCATAAGACATAAGCAAGGTGGCATTAAAGGATGTGATACTGGTTGCTGTCTGCACCCCTTTCCCCAGGTAAGAATCTCAAGGTCTCTCCCTTAGAAGCAAGGGAGCTTCTGACATAGGAAAACACTTACAAAACAACAGTGTTGGTTGAGACGATGTATTCTACTTCCTTGGTCCAAGGGTTCATGAAACTGAACCATCGACTTCGTAGTGTGATGAAAGAACCATCTTTGATTTTAAACTTATAGCAATTAGTTGTAATCTTGTCTCTTGTCTGTAAAACTGAAAATGCAAAAAGCCATGAACAATGTTGTTTCTTCAACCCAGTATATTAAACAGAATACCCAATACCAAATTTAAAAAAGGAACTCAGGCCTTCACACCATCACTTTAATAAGCCAAGGGAGCCTGTGGTCCACACTTCAGAGAACAGGATGTTTCTGAGGGTCTTGGAGCCTTTCAATTTGCTCATTTGTCATGCTCTTCCGGAATCTTGAAATTAAGGCTCAAGAGCATACTGGAATCAACTCTAATGTGAACACCAACAAATGAGAAGGCACCATTCGAAGGAACCCTGCTCTTTCTCCACCATGAAGCCCTGAGGCAGTATAGTACTTAGCTCATTTTTAGGAAAGCCTACTTGACAGAGGCCACTAACTTACTCAAACTACATTCTTTTATGTAACAAACATGTCTTGACTACCTTTCCACACCAGGCTCTAGAGAGCAGAGGCTATGACTTCCACCCTCAAGAAAGGAGTAGAGCAAAAGCTACACAAAGGAATCAAGAGATCAGAGTCTAAGGGATGACTCAAGGGATGACCCACTTGCCAAGAGGAGGAAAGGGAAAAACAGCAATGCCTGTGGAGTGGCAGGGCCTGGTGGGCCCCTGTGAGAAGGGGAGTGGAGCTGGTGGATGGAGCTGGGGAGCTGGGTTGAAGACAGGAGGTGAGAAGTCTTGACTTCCAATGCCTAGCAAAGGCCTTTGAGCCTGAGTCCAAAGGCAGGAGGAGTGTTTTACACAGGGATGTGTGACATTATTGGGCTCAAAATATCTGAGGATAAGTGGGGAAAACTATAGAAAATGGATTGGAAGTGAGAAGCAGCAATAGACAATTATAGGTCTTTAGGTGGGCACAAGTGCTTGAACCTTGGTCACAGCAGTGGAGGTGGTAAAAAGTGGACTCTGGAAATGCATGTCTGAGGTGAATGAACAGATCTGGTGGAGACAGTAAAGGAAGGAGTCAATGTTGGTTCTTCAGAAGGCGTATATGGCCACTCCATTAGTGAAGAAGGAAAACACAGGACGCTGTGCAGGTCTGCATGGAAAGGAACCAGATCCATCAGGGCACACTAATTCTATTCAGTGTCTGTGTAAACCCTTCCAGAGACTGCCATATGTAGAGGGAAGTGTTGTGCAATTAGGGGCAGGGAATCTGTAAGGGGAGAAATGGTGCCTGCGACCTCAGTCTCTTCTCCTCAGACATGTTTGTCTCCTCAGACAAGCCGAAAGAGTCCTGGACCCCTCTTAGCTGAGCATGCTGACTCCCACATCCCTGGGGGCAGAATTCCCTGGAAGATCATATGGACTAGGCTAGCTTACCTTGCCTATGACATTCTGCAAGATGTCCTATGTCATCTTGATGAAAATATTCATAACATGATGTGCCTAGGAGTTCTTGTGGTAAATATGCCAGAATAGCTGTTGCCCTAAAGAAGAATAAGGGAATTTTTTAAGAAGAAAAAGCCATTTAGACTGCTAATAGCAAGACTGCTGCAGTGAATGAACCCTGCCTGTGAGAACAAGGTCAAAGCTGGAGCAAAAAAAGCCAAGTGGGTTTTCAGAGGGCTGATATGGGTCTTCTGCTTCAGTGTTCTGAATATAATCAGAACCAAGCAAAGAAGCCTTTCAAGGGACTAGTATCACAAGAAATGAAATTTTAGGAGATTTTTAAATGACAACCATATTAGTAAGGTAGAAATGTGGTAGAAATCTAAACACTAGTGCAAACCTCTCCTTTTAACTGCCTATTTTTAAAAATCAGGAATCCAAACTCCAAAAGTCCTAGCAACTGGGCCTATAAGACCATTTTCAAGCATTTTGTGGCCATCTCTAGTGGTCATAAAAATTATTACCCTGAGAATATTCTTATGGGAGGCAGCAAGCAGCAGTGAATTGTAGTCCTCTGAGTTCTTGCCCAGGTCTTCTACCAATATTAGCTGAGTCTGGTCACAGACTGATTCTCAGACTGGGCTTCAGTTCCTTACTCATAAAATGAGGAGGCTGGATTAGGCCAATGTTCAATAGGACTTTCTGTGATCACAGACATGTTCTATGTGCCATTAGCCACATGTGGCTATCAAATACTTATGTGACTAGTGAGCCAAAGGAATCAAATTTTTCATTTTAATTGATTTTATTCAAATTTAAATAGCCATATGTGGCTACCATGTCAAATGACTACTGTATTGGACAGCTCAAGACTAAATAATTGTTTCCAGGTTTTAATTTCAATCAAAGTAATGATCCTAGGACATCTCACAGATTTACATAGTAGATTTACTATTTTCTTTTGGCTATGGACACCAACTCACCCAACTTAACTATTTAACAAAAAATGACACAGAAAATCTCTGTTTTTATATCTTAATCTGTTTTAGCAAAGACCCTCATCACTTTACTCTGTTTATTCTTAGGAAAGCTAGCTGACAGGCCAGTCTTCTTTGCTTTTCAACTCAAGGTTGATAATCCTCTACTATCATTGCTCAAGGATGATATATAGACCCTTACCTCTGGTCTACGAAGACAAACTTCCCATCTATTGCATGCCGAGAAACATACTCCATGGATTTCACCCTGATTTCCCCGTTCACTGGTTGGGGAACCACATGAGAATGCAGTCGTCCAATTGCAACAAGGCAGCTGAGGTTACACCCCTCATTGTCTGGTTCATTGTCTTCATCCAACCCCATCTTTGTGGGTGGCCAGCTTTTCAGATAGCCTGTGCTGTGGATTGTGCAGAAGCTTTTTCGATCTGCTAGAAAGCAGATGGTTAGCATCAGTGCTGGGTTTGGGTCATAGAGGCACAAGCAGCTGTGGGTGGGGTAGGATGTACAGAATCCAAAAGTTTACAAAAAGGCCTCATCCTCCAGAAGTGAGCTTCTAGTGAATGAGGCCAAGAGACTGCAGTCACCCAGTGTCATATATGCTTAGTAAACCTACAGTAACACCAAGGGCTTTCCATATACTGAGGAAGGAATACTTCAGTCTATGTGAGGAGAAGGCCTCCAGAAAAATCAATATAGGAGGTTACTAAAGAAATAGCAGTGGCTAAGGGACTGGAATGTGCAAAGGTTGAAAATGTACAAAGGCACAGAGACATACCCTATATAAGAAAGAGCCAAGAATTCCAGGTGGTTGAAATGAAAAGAAAGGTTCTTGGGGGTGGACCTGAGAAGCAGGTTGGGGGCAGGTTACAAGGGTGGGTCTTGGATTGTTTGCTAACAAATGTGTTAGTTTTTTTGTTGTTGTTTTGTGTGTGTGTGTGTGTGTGTGTGTGTTTTCTAGACAGTAATGGTGAGCTTCCAGAGACGTTCAAGTGGGAAAATAGCAAAATCAAATTTTGGCCTGGATGTATTAGGAAAAGGGTGATGGATGAATGGAAAGAGAGTAGAAACCAGAAGTATGGACAGCTGGTTCAGAGGCTGGTGGCAAAAATACAGCAAGAGACGACGAGAACTGAATGATGACAGCATGGGGGAAGCAGGAGAGGCTTCTGAGAAATGTAGGATTTGGCATGAATATCAGGTATAAGAGAGAAAGAAAATAAGAATGGCTCCCACTTTTCTGGATTGGGTGGTTACTGACGTCATTCACTGAATCAGTTGAAGCACCTGTGGACTTCAATGTCAAACAAACTGACAAGGAGAGTTTAGCAAGCATGTGTGCTGGCTACTAGAACACAGTGGGAAACACATCAGAAACACCTGGGTAGAGTTTACAGTCGAGGCGGGGAGGCAGACTTTTAAACAAATAACTACGCAAGTAACTACAGAACTGCAACTACAAGAAAGCACTAGAAAGAAATTTTGTGGGAGGCCATAAGAAGGCAGAAGGTGGACCGAGGTTGGAGCAAGAAGGTGAAGGGGACTGCGGGAGGTGAGGGGAAAGGAATTGGAGTCCCAGTGACAACAGGGGTAGAGGCCTTGCCCAGAAAGGAGCTGAGGTATCAAAAGGCAGGCAGTAGGGCTCAAATGCAGGGAATAGTGGAAGCACTGTGCGCTCATGTTAAGTATTTTGAATTTTTCTTCAAAAGCCATGGGAAATAATAAAGGGTTTTAAGCAGGTAATTAATAAAAAGATTTTATTTAAAATAGGTCATTGTGGCAGCCGTATGGAGGGCTAGAAAACCTGCCTGAGGGTAGCCTGGACCTGAGTAACAGTGGTGAGCGTGAGATGGCTAAACACTTCAGGTAGCTAAACACTGCAGATAAGACCGCTGTGGCAGGACTTTGTAACTAATGAGGAGCGGGTGGTAAGAGGGGTAAGGCTTCTTCCCAGCCTCCAGCATGAATAGCTGGCTGGTGCCATTTACACTAAAGGAGGGGCTGAGAGGCTACTTTGGCATGTATCATGTTTGAAAAGCCCTTAAGATAACAAAGCAGGTAGATTCATTCAGCAGTTAATTTATAAATCTGGAGTTCAAAAGAAAACCTTGGGGTAGAAATGTAAACTGGGAAGACATTGGCATGTGAATGGCATTTAAAGCTAAGGGAGGAACTGGGGACAGTGGTGCAGGCCTGCAATCCCACCTAATTGGGAGATTAGGCAGGAGGATTCCATTAAAGGCCAGCCTGGGCAACTTATTGAAACCATGTCTCAAATTTAAAAAGGGCTGTGGATGTAACTCAGTGGTAGAGCACTCCTGGGTTTGATCCTCAGAGCCAGACAAAAAAATGCTAAGGGAGTAGGTGACATTACTGGTGGATCAGTGTAGATAGAGGAAAGAAGCCCCAGGTTAGTGGGGAGGAGCCAACAAAAAGAACAAGGAAGAGAGCTGGAGTGGTAGAAGACAGGGTTCACATGAAAGTAGTTTTGTGGAATGCTAGGGAAGAGAACCCCTGGCAACACGGAAAAGCAATGAAAAGTGTTCATTGCATTTAGAAGTATGGAGGTCACTGGTGAAGTTGGAGGATTGCTTGGACAGCAGACAGAATTGTGGCTGATGGTATTCTTTCCACCACATTGTGATCAACAGAATTTAAACAGAGGAAGCCTCTCCACAAATCTTTGTCACTAGGGCAACATGTGGGGATCTTGTGGCTCTATCTCCTGCTCCCCACATCCCCAGGGAACAGCAGGGTCCTGGCTGCAGTCCTGGCTAGTGAGGAAAACCAGCACTCTGCAGAGGGCTCAACTACAGAAAGCAACCCCTCCCAGGATCTAAAAGAACTATCAAATTGTACCTTTTTTCTTTGAACAGGTAGAGGGGAAGTCCTTGTCTTCGACCTTCACTGAAGGCCTGTTACACTTCATCCTACAGAAGAAAGAACGTCGTGCTCCAGAACATAATCGAGACGGCCCAGGGGTTATATCTGTTTTAACTGGAAGTCCAGCTGCAAATCAATACACAAAATGTGATGAACTGAGAGTGGTGCCACTTGTCAGGAGGGGAAATGGGACCTTGAACAGAGCTGTTTCTTTACTGTGTCCCTGTTTTCTACCTGTGAGGTAAGAATCACCCTTCTCCCAGGTTAGACCTCCAAAGGTACAGTAAGGATCCCTGAGCTGTTAATGGGGAAATGTTTATAGATCATGTAGAAAGTGCTAGTGGACAAATGGCCTAGATGCTGTGGGGGATAAAAAGAAATACAGCGTGGCATCCTCTCCAGCAGGAACTCACAAAGGAGAAGGGGAAATGGAAGTACACCAAGAAGAGATCAGTGACAACAGCTTATTATTATGCCAAGTAAACAGCAAGGACAGCCATGCTTCCCAGGGAAGAACTCCAGCTGGGACTTGAAGGGTGGGCAAGGTTTGGATATTGAAATGGAAATGAGGAAATGGGGTTCCCTTAAATTCTCGAACTGGCTATAGGCCACATCCCTTAGATGCTCTCTTGACGCTCAGATTCCTGGACCCCATTCTAGACCTGTGCTGTTCTGTGCTGTAGCTACTGTGGCTGTTGAACACATCTGTGTGACTTTTCTGAACTGAGATGTGCTATCAGTGTGAAACACAAAGTAGCAAAAAAAAAAAAAAAAAGAATTTACTAATTTTGGGTAATTAATACATGTCAAAATAACATTTTGGATTTATTGGGTTAGATGAAATATATTCTTAAAATTAATTTTACATTTATTTTTACTTTTTTAATGTGGCTACCAGGAAATATAAAATCACATGTAGCTTCTGTTTGTAAGTGCATTTTGTTTCTGCTGGGCTCTTCCAGACCAAACAAATTCAGTTGGTCTGACTATGTTGGGTGCTGCTGGGGTGCTCTGATGTACAGCCCCCTTATAATGCAATGGGCTGGGCAGTACAGAGGTGGGGGCTGCAAATCACATGAGCAGGAAGAGCACCCCATGGCCAGCATAGGAGCAATCATTGGGAGGAGTGGTCGCTGCCCAGGCTCCTCCTGGCAATGCTTCCCTCCCTTCTGGCCCCCTCTTTACCCCCTCCCTGATCTGCCCTACCCAGCTCAAGTCTTTCTGTGTGTCCCCTTTTTCCCCATTTGATCCAATGGCACCCAGCAAGCCATGAGACTCCACACCTCTATACCTGTCCACAGATGGTTTCCTCTGTTCTTTCCTCCATCACCTAGCAAACACTAATTCATCTTTTCAGATTCACCTCAGCTGTCAGCTACACAGTGATGCCTGTCCTCACACCCACATGAGAAAGACTCATCCCCA
Organism: Glaucomys volans; assembly: GCA_020662805.1. Taxonomy (NCBI): domain Eukaryota; kingdom Metazoa; phylum Chordata; class Mammalia; order Rodentia; family Sciuridae; genus Glaucomys; species Glaucomys volans. Next base: position 138,782 of record JAJEJO010000377.1, on the reverse strand, counting down.
CTCTTGATGCCGGATGCTAGTTCTATGGCTGCACCTATGACACAGGGTGCTGTCTGCTGACTATATGGTAAGAGCCTCAAAGACAAGGACAAAACACCATTCATCTTGTTTTTGGGTCACTAAAAAGATGCCAAGGCCAGACTATTAAGGACAATGGGTACCAGGGATTACATTTTACTTTCAGGAAGAAGTGTGCCTTAATGAAAAGGATGTTGTTAAGGTAATTCCTCTAGTGATATTCGTTCAGGGACTAATGTGAAGAACTTGGAAGCAGAAGCCTAGTTAGACCATGACTGCACTGGGCCAAGGTGAATTCAGTACTGATATCATACTTGCTATGTACTGTGAATTGACCCACATTCTTTATGCAGTATATTAACATATTGAATTCTTGCAACAACCCAATGAAATAAGTACTAATTTGCAGATGAGGAAACAGGCACAGAGCAGTTAAGTAACTTTCTCAAAGCTAGTGAGTGGCAGAGCCAGGATGTGTGCCCAGCAGTCAGCTTCCAGAGTCCATGTTCTTTAGCTGCAGTGGAATCAGTAGAAAAGAGCTCCTGAGGCCTAGCCCAGGAGGCACAGGACAGGGTACGGGAGTGGGAAACTGGGGGAACAATGTGAGTGATGGTTCTCCTGCTGCAGAAAGAAAACCAGGAGGAGAAGCCAATCCAATGAGGAATCATTTGGACCAAAGAAACATCACATTTACATTTTAAGTTTTCTTACTCTTATCTTCCAAGGCTGCATGTATACAACTCAGATATATGGGGTCAGTTTGTTCTGGAAGGACAAATGAAAGTGGTGTGAGCACTTTAAACTCAGGAGCATGTAACTGGGAATTTCTAGACTGTGGAAAAGAAAAATGACTAAAGGAAAGAATCGAGACAAAGCTCTTCCTTCCAATGAATTTGGACATTGAACTCTTTTCTTCTTTATGTAAAATACGAACAACAATCACAAACAAACTAAAAGAACAGATCATTCTATTTAGCTCCAGATGGCAACTGTGACTGAGAGAAAAGGCATCAAAGTAGGAAGGGTATGGGGAGGCTACCACACATGTCCCCTCTCTGCCTGCTGGGGGCTCGGTGGTCCCAGGAGCCACTGCTGAGGCCACACTGCCTCCCCTTGACTCACTTTTTGCATCTATGAGCCGCTCCCGGGGTGCGGTGTCAGAGGAGGAGAGCTGCTCCTTGACTTTGGCAATATCTTTAGGGTGCAGGTAGTCAAATAAACTCTGACCAATGAGATCGTTCTGTGGGGATGAAATGTAAAAAATGACAAGTCAACTGCAGGTGGAACTTAAGTGAAGCAGCAAGTGCTCAGCATCTGCACATCCTTTGTCTTTATTTTGTATTTTTAAGCATGAGAGTCTCAAACATTTCCTTTATGAATGTGAAAATATATCAGCATCAGGAGGCTGATTTTGATAATGTGTGAGGGAAAAGGTTCCATTACATGAACAATTCATGTTCCTCGAAGCAAGAGTCTTTTGGCTGTATGTATTCTTTGTATCTTATTTTCAAGTTCCTCATAAGACCTCAGAAGGAGGAATGGAGGCCAAGGCTCTGACACCAGCTCTGATATATATATATATATATATATATATATATATATATATATATATATATGTATATATATGTGTGTGTGTATATATATATAT
>JAJEJO010000377.1:98268-137016 GCA_020662805.1 Glaucomys volans | reverse complement strand
AGCTCTGATATATATATATATATATATATATATATATATATATATATATATATATATATGTATATATATGTGTGTGTGTATATATATATATTTTTTTTTGAGGTGCTGGGGATTGAACCCAGGGCCTTGTGCTTATGAGACAAGCACTCTACCAACTGAACTACAGCCCCAGCCCAAGCCTCTGTTCTTAAGCAAGCCAGGTCACCTTATGCCTCAGTCACCTAATGTGTTAACAGAGATAATAAAATTTCCTCCATACCTGTGCTCTAAGACTAGAAAGAACAAAACATTGTGGAAAAATTAAATTTACATAAATTTGAATTATTTAAATGCCATTTTTATTCACTTCTGCCTATGAAGCTTCCATTACAAATACCAGTGTGTGAATGAGTGAATGGATGAATGAACAGAAGTACTGAGGACGTAACAGGTGACAAGCTTGGTTCTGGAAGCTTCCATATGTTACTCTTATTTGATCATACAATCATAAAAGGTATGGTTTATTATAATTAAATTTTAGAGGAAGATGAAGTTCAGCAGAGCTTCACATCATTGCAAACACAATATGGGGTGGGTTTCCAAGTTTCTTATTCTCATGTAACAAATTACCTGCCTACCTTTCTCCCTTGACAGACAGCCTTGCTCCCCACCCTAGTCTATAGTTATGGGATATTTATTTTGCAGCAATAAGAAAGCTATAAAGCTGCTGATCAGATCAGAGTCAATCCTTCTGGTGGGGGACATAAGTTTAAATCCATTTTCCCATTGAGAATTTTCTAGAAGAAGAATTTCACATGTGGCCTGTATACTTTAATTATTCCCAAAAAAATGGGGTGGCATTTTTGTGTGGTTGCCCACCACCAAGAGGAGTGTGAACAATACCTGGCTGTAGTTGAGGATCTTGAAGACAGACTCTGAGACAAAGAGTATCTTCCCTCGGTCACATCCTACGACAAACAAAAATCCATCTGCTGCCTAATCAGGAGAAATGGATAATCAATTTATCACACTTCAGGATACATGTTTTGTACTTACTTTGATAGCAAATCAAGGATTTGTTTCCTAATTGTCCAAAGCACAGGAAACCTCATTGACAGTGTCACTGGCATCCTAAGAACAGGATGCTTAAAGCAAATGCTTTATGAGAACAATAAGATTCTCTACAAGTCAAACATTCATCTAATGATTTTAAGGAAGAGTTCAATTAAACTAAGTTCTGTTTCAAAACCGAACTTGGCTTAATAATTTTCTCTTGATTGAATGATGGTCCAGAAAAATTGTGTTCCACTGCTCTAATTATAACAACTCTGGAGAACCTGAGATTACAAGGACCCTTTGAGATCAGAATGCCCTCCCTCTCCAGTAGCTCAGTCACCCTCTGCCCTCAACTTGAACACCTTCATGGACTGGGAGCTCTCCAGAACTGTGATTTTTCAACATTGGGAGTAGTGGTTTTGTTTTCATTTTTATGCAGATATTCTGGCAAGGGGCTGGATTACTGGTGTTTGTTTTAACCCCCATCCCAAGACTTGAATGTACACAGAGTTGGAAACTACTGTTCTTATATTATTCCTCAAGTCAGAGCTGGGCTATTTGTATTCTAAGTGAGACAAGAAAAGAAATGCAAAAATTTCCCATTAGATTCTTTTGACTCTTTCTTCAGCTTAAATACAGGTAAAAATCTATAATGCCAAAAAGACAAGTACAGCGGTGGGACGTGTGTTAGATCAATCGATGCAGGTGGATGCCAAAGTTACAGTTTCCGAGAGCACAGGCTATTTTGTTTGTGTGCAAGGGTCTTCTAGTGACAGGGAGGGTGCTCCCCATTTTGTTGTGCCTTTATGGCTCTGCTCCCCTGGTCTAATGCATATGGGTTCATTACTTACATTATTCACAATTGTGTCTTCAGTTAGTTCTTTGGAAAAATCTAGAGAAATGCTGTTCTCTCTTTTCTACAAAAGGGCCTTTGGAATAGTAATTCAAATAACTAGGAGATGAATTAATGCTCCAGAAAGTAAAAGAACGGTGTGGGCTAGAAGAAGGGAGTAGAAGGGGAACAGAATCACCACTGCCAGGATAGCCTGTCAGGCCACCAGCCAGAGGACTTTGGGGAGGATCCTTTCCTAAGTCAGGTCCCTAAACTGAGTCAAGGGCAAAGGATGACAGTAAGGGGGAAGTAACTTTCCAAACACCATCTGCTGGAAGCCTCATTCTGTCAAAAAATAGGGTCTTAATAATTTCCTTATTCATCTTGCAGACAATCTGATATCTCACAGGAGAAGGGCTTTCATTGATGTGGTGATTTAGACACACAAGGGGCCTGGGAAAAAGGTAACTGAGACATCCTGGTGGGAATACTGGGCAGTCAGGCCTGAACTAAGACACCAACAAAGAGGATTTCAACACATCAAGGGATAGCACGTAGATTGCCAAGATCAGTGACTGCAGTCCACACAGGGGAGGCTCCACGCAGTCCAACTCTGCGGCACTCCACCAAACAGACCCCAGGTGAAGGAGCTGAGCCCCAGGGGACAGTTGAAGAGCAGGGGTTATGAGAACACTACTAGCACCAAGGGTCACAAGGATGGCCAGGGCAGACTCCTTCCTGGGGAAGATGTTACTAGTGACTAAGTGGTACAGGGGTCCTAGTAGTATCTTCCTTGTTTTCAAAACCTGGGGAAGTAGAATATCTAGATGTTATAAACTGATCAGGCTGACTGACCCCTGACACACAGGTTTGTTAAAGATATTTTGAAAGTACTTGATAAAGAGAGTGGTTACTCAGATTTGCACTAATGAGGAAATGTGGAAGTCTACTACCTGATGACTAATGGTCTGAACAAGATCTGCGTAGAACCTGCCTTCTGTGGAGTAAATTCCTGGCAACTGAACTCCTGGAAGTGTTAAGGGGTTGGACAGTATTTCACAGCTACTGATATGTGCCAGAGAGGTGAGACAAGCTTCATCAGGGAAGACAGAGCCCATGAGTGCTGTATGGAACAGGGGAGTAGAAGAGCAAGGTGCTTGAATAGGATTATAATCCTTGTTCTAGACCCTGGTCCATGCAGGCATCTGATAGGAAAATATTTTAAAAAGCATGTGATATTTTTTAAAAGGAAAATGAGATATATCCATATACACACTTTTTTTAAATTTTAAAAATTTTCAAAGTACTAAATTGCTAATCAGGGACAGTGACATAATTTGTGGGGTCCAGTACAAAATGAAAATGCAGATATCCTTGTTCAAAAATCAAGCTTTTCAAGATGAACCACAGAGCATTCAAGCAAGCAGGGGCCCTGGCTGACTGCACAGGTGACATGTCTCTGAAGTCAGCCCTGACAGCAATTCCAGAGATGCTCAGACCTACTTTAACTTTTACTTCAGCAAGAACCTCCCTGAGAACAAGGACAGCTTTATGGAAAGGACAAGGAGGTGGGGGCTAGGTGGATATCTGAATAACTGTGTCCTGGGGGTGGTAGCCAAAGGACCACCACTCACTTGCCGGGAAACCTGAGCTCCACCTGAAGGGTTTCTCACTGATTTGGATGTTCCTGGAAAGTACCATATAAACAACAAGGATACAAAAATGCTTGCTGAATTAGTGAATAAACAAGCATTAAGGACACAGAGGCATGCCTATCAGACCCACGTGTCACATAAAGATTCAAAGAGTTGTTAATGACAAGGTGGATTATGTAGCCATCCAAAAAATAGCATGCAACAGAGATAAAAGAGAAATCTTAAGTTCAGAAACACAAACTGTATCTGCACAAGATGTAAAAAGCCTCACCTAATATTATTTCATGTGTGAGAGAACCAGGAAGGAGCAGTATTGAAGCTGACCAAAAGGTGGCACTAACAGATGACTTGTTTGGCACCACTCAATCTCAGGCCAGCCACAGCCTAAGTGATGAACTGGGTTGTGCAAGCCACACGTGTGGGAAAATCTAGCAAATGAATGTGGCTTTGGAAAGTGGTGTGGCACTGGGGGGCCAATTCCTATTCCCACCTCCTCCTCTCTGCTTAGATCCATCATGGATGCTAGGAAATCTGTATATTGCTTCTATACCCTGCCCAATGGCTAGGGGTGACCAAGTGACATATTTCTAGGCTAAGCAAACGTCTGGGATGGCTTATCCTTTCCTGATAAAAAGAAAAGCCAGCCTGAAGCCTCTTCCACCCCAGGAAAGAGCCTGGTTCCTGCTGACCTCAATAACCAACACAGCAACCCCACACAACCTACCTGGTACCACTTATATTTGTGAAACAAAACAATTTATTTCTTGCAGCTGAAAGCTTTCTGACTTAATAGATTACATCATGAGGGGATGAAGAGAGGATACTGGGATGAGCTATGGGCTAGACTTACAGAGCATCTGAAAATAGATTGAGTTGAAAATGGGTACTGATGATGCAAAGATCCAGCTGGGTTCCCCTCTATCCAGGGACTTTGTAAACTTCTGCTGACAGATGGGGGACAGTCTACTGCTATGCCACCCAGAATGCACCTGATCACTTCTGAAAGACAGGGGCCAGGATGCTGTAGGTGGCTGGATAGGTAAGGCTGACCCTGGCTGTGTGTAAGGAGGAGGCAGACTTCCTTCCTTTCAGTTAACATTTTTTCTATTTCCCATTTTACAATATGTGAGAGGACATGTCTCTGAACCATTTATGTCCCTTCAATTGTCAAGTTAATCTTACTCTATCCAGCAACATGCCTTGGATCTTTGTGCAGATTCATCCTGCATGGAAGCCAGAAAGTCCCCATGGCACCATCTCAATCATCTCTGTGCAGAGACAGAGCAAGACAGAGCACCAAAGTCAAGCAAAGGAAAGCATGTACCTCTCTTATTTTCCTCTTTAGCTGTTTTGTTGTACTGTTGGATTTTGGTGTAAAGATTTCGGTGGACTTTTTTGTGCCAGTGGTTAAGTCAGGAGAAGAGAAAGTTTCAACCGTCATCAGTTTTGGTCCCCTTCCTAAAATCTTCATGCAGAAATGTAACTCTTATTCTGCTTGATTGTTAACAAAATCCTGCCTCTTCTGACTTAAAATCACAGTAGCACAGACCTTCCATTATTGCTTATGCAATGTCAGAACAGAGGTGAGAGGTTCTGTGGAAGGCATGTGAAGCCTGCCCAAACAATAAGACAGAGGTGGAGACCTGGGGAAAAAGGAGCCTAAAGAACTCAATGCTGACAACACATGCAGGCACTCACTCTAAATTTATAAAAATGTTGTGGAAAATAATTCCATAATTATGACATACCCTGAGAATGAGGTGTTTCAATTCATCATCTGACAGAAAAGTTGGTTTATAGTTTGCTTCTGTGTATGGATTGGTGGCACCTAGGGGGAAGAAAGAGGAAGTTGGTAGACTTTACATTCAGACAACATCTCATGCTAATCACTACCCCAAACCTTCTGGATGAAGCCTAGACCCTACCATCTAGGATTTACATTTTGTCCTCTTTTTACTTCACTGAGATAAGGCTACATCTGGTTTTAGACAAATCTTGTCATGACAAAGAGAACTCCATTGGAAAGGGGACACTGTGGCCTACATGAGCTTTAACAAGTGTGCTTTTCTTATGGGGAAAACCAAGAGCTAATAGGAGGAAGTTAAAAATTTGCAAACTTAGACAGGCGGGGTGGTGCACACCTGTAATTCCAGCACTTGGGAGGCTGAGGCAGGAGGATCGTGAGTTCAAAGCCAGCCTCAGCAACTTAGTGAGGCCCTAAGCAACTCAGTGAGACCCTGTCTCTAAATAAAATACAAAATAGGGCTGGGGATGTGACTCAGTGGTGGAGTGCCCTGGGTTCAATCCCCAGTACCAAGAAAAAAAAAAAAATTTACAAACTGGTAGAGGCTCCTGGAAGGGTTCCCATGTCCCAAGGTCTATATCAGGGGGCTGTCTATCAGTCCATCACTCTAAATGTTCCTGGGAAACCATCGAGCCCTCCAGGCCCTGAGCAATGCACTGCAGGAGGCCCTGAGCATGTGCTCCTCTTCATGAGGGTAGTTAATGAGCTTGGCAGCCATCAGCGCAGCTCCAGCTCCCAGGACTGGAAGGGGACAAGACTTGTGTTTAAAAGACTGTCAATCTGGTATTTTTCAGGCTGTCAATCTGGTATTTTTCAGGAGAACAGTAACTTAACTGAGAAAAATGCCGGCAGTAAATGACTTAGAAGCTGCAGAACCATGAGTAGGACGGCAAAGGAATAAAATGAAGCAGATCTATTATACCTTGAGCTTTTCTACTTTTTTCCTTTCAATTTAATTTAAGTTAGTTTATATTAACCCATATCATCTTTGCTAAAATGAATTTTTAAATCCCATTCTTCAAGCATAAGATACAACATTTGTATTTTTGAATAACAATCAAAAATCAGAAAAAACAACAACTATTCTTATTTCTAGTGGCCTCATCAAATACAAAGATGGGACTCTACCACACAGGTCAGATATGACTGAGCAGCCACTTTCCAAATTCATCGAATACTCCAAGTCTAACTATGGAAAATTCCAAGGAACAACAGTCACTAAAATGCCTGATATATTTCAGATTCTCCTGTGGTTTGGATAAGTCACTTCCACTTTTCTGCCTCTGTTTTCTCACCCTCCCCACACTCGGCAAAGAAGGAAAATACTGCCTCCCTCACAAAGAGTCAATCTAGTTCGGGAAAATTCCAGAAAGATGAAAATATCATCAGTGTTCATTCCTGACAATAAAACTCAGCAAGAACTATCTATCAACCAGTGACTCACTCTTCAAAGAAGTCCTGATAAATGTTTCTCTTAAGAAACTGACTTTCTGCACCACTGTGTACACCCACACTTCTGATCTTTCTAAGTGCAGGGTGGGACCCAGCACATGCATGTGCAAGATGGGACATCAGTGGTGGCCTCCAATATGCAGCAGCTCAGCAACATGAGCCCAGAGAGAGAGGTATGCAAAGCTCACAGCTGAAGTCCTCTGAGGATGTCTGACTGCAAACTGCATCTTAGTACCCACATATACTCAATAATTGCTTCGTTTGACATAATTATCTTTTGCCGAAAAGCAAAGGCATGTTACATAGGGCTACATACTTGCAAATAATCACCATTTGTGTGAGGGAATCAAGAACATTCTAGGCATCGTTTGTGGGCAAGGATGTAAAGGACAATAAAGCCCAGGTTCTTACCTCTTAATGTTTTCATGTGCTGAACAGCCATCCTTAGTACAGTCAGTTTATCTAATTTCCTGGACATCGCGTTGCACGTAGGTACCAAAGAAGCCAATTCATCAATAAAACTGTTCATTTTATCTCGACGCCTCTTTTCAATCTGACTGTGAGCTTCCCTGAACAATATGAAAAATGGTTTCTTATAAAACATAAGCAAGCATCAAGAAAGCGATACAAAAATAAATGAGTTGTAACTGTTTTCATTATTCATCTAACAGGTAAATTTAGAATTTGAAGAATTATTCAAATTAAACTTTTATACCAGTCACCCCAAAATGGTCTCACTTTTAGGTCTTTTTAGGTTTACCTCATCCTTAGAATTAAGAGAAAAAAAACCCAAAATTTCCCTTTCATAGTAAACTGAAATGTTCATTTCTCCTCTGTGCTTTTCCTCTCAATCTCTATTAAATTGGATTTTGAGATGGAGGGTGAGAAGAGAGAGAATGGAGGTAGAGGTTAACACGGCCAACCACCCAGAACAGCCATAGTGAGTGCCCCATGTGCCCTAGTGGGTGCCTCTGAGGCCTATGAGGAGGCTGCTGTGTGGCCTGCAGATTCTCTCTTGTGAGAGATGCATTGACTGAGGTGCCTGGTGCCAATACTGCCATCCTTGGATCAACTAGGACCCATCTAGGTTCAGTAGATGCTACGCCAATCCCCAACCTTCTCTGAGGGATGTCCCACAAATACTCCCTCCTGGGAGTGACCACCCACCTTGGCAGGAAGACACTTCCCTGCACTCCCTCTCCTGACATGTGCATCTGCCATTTGTGATTGTCCTAAGGAGGTACATCAACAATGGAAATGTAGCTACAGAGGGTGGGACCTCCTACAAAGTCTGGTCTTTGAAGGAAAGGCTGGAAATCTCACGTTAGCCACTTTCTGCAAGCCCCTGGTTCTGTCATGCTACAGCCTCAGACGACCCTGGTACTGATGGCAGGGAAGCCTAAGGGCCAAAATGGGAAGAGGTCCATAAGTGTGGCTGGAGGCAGGGAGGACCAAATTAGAATACCTACTCAAGGGAACAGGATGTGCCCCCTATCTGGCCTTCAGATGCAATTTGCTGTACCATAAGGGCCCCCACCAGAGACTGGGCACAGCCTAGTGATGGAGTCACTGAGTCATGTCTCCCTGGAGGGCCCTCAGGTCAGGAAGGAGTAATCTGCTGAAGGTAGGAAAAACTAGCCTTGACTAATTTTCTGCTACCTCCAAAGTTCCCTTCAGGTCAAATATGCTTAGATGGCAACAAGTGCCTGGAGGGAACAGAGACCAGAAGACTACATCCAGCCAAAGCCCACTACTTCTTCTCCTTATCCCTAAGGATGTGACAGTGCCTAGAAGCACTCTGCAGGGAGCAACCACACAGAGCCTCCTCAGCTGCCCTCTATGTAGCTGAGACCAGGGCAGTCTAAACAAAACAAGGGCCCAAGCTCACCTTGCATTCTTGATCCTTCCCTGATGTTCTGTATATTCTAACCTGGAAAAAAAGAAAGCAAAAGATGGAAATGCAGTCCTTTGCAGGGCAAAGTTATACCTTTCCATTTCCTTCCTGCAGGATCCCCATAACCTCTCCACAGACACACTAGGACTCTTGGTTGTTAGCCACACTGGGGACTTGGGTTGAGGGAGATAGTCTTGAGCCCGGAGGCTCATGACCTTTTTGCTTATTTCTAATTGAGACAAGGTAGAACATGCCCCAAGTAATAGAACATGTAATCGTGCAATGAAAATAGCTATAAGGACACTAAAGTTCAAATTACTAGGTTCATGGTACCTTCCATGAGGGTCATCTTTGTCTGTGTCCATGCTTTCTCTGCAAAAACAAGAGGACGTGACTGCATGTTAATAAAGACATACAGAATGGCTTCTGATCACAGCACAGAAGGCTCTCATTTATCCAGAAACCAAACAATTAGAGAGCATAAATAGCTAGCGTATACATGAATGATGTATAAAACAAAAAAATTTAAGTTGAACCTGCTACAAAACCTGGTCTGGCTTTTCACTGTATCAAACAAAAGTCTCCATAGCGTTTGCGTGTTAATATATTCTACCATATTCTCACTGTTTCAAAATTGGGAATATATAGTGTTTATGGAAACTCTTAATGAGAGGATCCAAGTGTCTGTAACACTTCATTCCCTAGTCATTCTGGATAAATGGAGCTTGTTTCATTTGCAAGACATATCAAGCATCAAAGATATGTGTGCATATATATATATATCTATCTGGTGGGGGGCAGGTGAGGCGGGACTAATGAAGCACTGACAAAGAAGTACTTAGCAGAGCCCCAGGCAGCATTCCAAAGGCACTGCTACCAAATGTTCTGCTTTCAGCAAGGTGGGAACCCTAAGGCTTGAAGAGTTGGGATAGAGGTGAGTGTGGAACCTGAGGTCACGACAGGGATCTGCCTGGCTTTCACAGACCTCAGAAATCCAAGTTTCATGGTATTTTGTGGTTCGATAAAAATAGACTGCAATTCCTTGAGGAACGAGTTCCAAACTCTCCTGGGGGCCAGCTCACACCTTCTCTGGCCCATGCATTTATCAGGAGGGCACTGACTGTCACTTGGGTTTCTCTCCTTTCTCCTTTACCCTGTAAGAAGGAGGGATTATGACCCTCCTAATACCGTGAACTAGTCTTAGGAGTGCTGGGTCCCGTCAAGAGCATTCTAGGACAGTGGTTCCCAGTGAGGTGCTCTGTGTCCTTCACATGCAAAGTTCCTCCAGGAGGTCTTAGGGCTCTAAGGAAATCACACAGGCCTCATCAGAAAACAAGCTGCCTCCTTTCCCCTGAAGTTGTATGTGTCATCCAGGCCAGGCTGACTGTCTCAGATGAGGAGATGATCATGGTCTTAGCATAGGAAAACAGCAGAGAAAGGGACATGGTTGCTTAAGTGATTGAGTCTCCGTGAATGACAGCAGGATTGCAAATGGGGGTCCATGAGGGAAACCTAAAGGGTGTTGGGTGGTGACAAGGTTGGAAACCACAGGTCCAGGTAACAGAGGTCTTAGAACATGTCAGTGGCTCCATTGGCACTTGCCTGAGACAAAGGGTTCACAAGAAACATCCCAGTCTCTGTTGGGGAGTTAGTGCTATGGAAGAAACCCCTCAGTTCTCACACCCGCTCTCCATCCCCTGGGCGATGGCTCTCTTAATGATCTGGGATAACTTACATATTAATCATAGCATCTCCTAGTGGGCATCTGACCTCCAGCCATTGTGCTCCCCAAATTCGACCTGTGAACTTCAGCAGAAAGGACATCTGCTGTAGGGGGGATACCTCCTTGGAGATTTTCCCTCATTAAACAAAAGAAAACCTCTAAAGTGGACATTTGGGTAAGATCCCACGCAGTTGCCTCAGCAAAATGTAATGTGCCTCTGAATGTTCTATGCTGCCTTCCTCCCTAGGGGTTTGTACAGATGCAGAAGAGTGGATGGTGAGTGGGAAAATTTACTTACTCAAAAGAAAAGTCATCAAGTCTAAAAAGAAACAGAAATACTATTGAACATAACAGGTACATACTAATTAAAATAATGTTTAAGGATAATGTCAATGTTCCTATGCTGCTTGCAGAGATGACCTCCACTCATCCATTCCACACACATTAATTAAGCACCTGATACTTGCTGTCTTCCTCAAGAGAGGCCTTGGGGGAGCTCTCCTTGAAACCCCTGAGATTACAACCAGAGCCTCAGCCCTCCTGCTCGAAGGAGCAAAGGAAGAGGAGGAAAGCAATAAAAGGCAGAATTTGGCTTTGAGGCTGCTCTTTTTTTCCTTAATGTGGACAGGAGGGGATGTAGACCCCTCAGCAGTGCTAGAGGCTCCCTCCTTGCTTGCAATCCAGGACAATATAAAGCCCAAACCAACTGCACAGCACTAGTGTTGGACCTCTCCTTCCCGTCCCTTCTTCCGAGAGAAATGGTAGCTGACCCTAGAATCTCCACGCCCATCCACTGATGCCAAGTTTAGCAAGAGGAAAACGAGCCCCAAAGGTCTTACTGGTAGTCAGTGGAGCTGCCTTTCCGCTTGCGGTTGCAATCCACACCACTGGTACCAAGGGAGCTGGAGAGCAGGTCGGTGGGGCCCGGGGACATGAAGTCACTGATTGTCGAGGAAATGTCCATTCTCTGGTCCGCCATTGGAAGCTCTGGAATAGTTGCAAGGAGGCATTGATGTCAGTGTGGTGGAGTCCCTGGATGGCGGTGAGAGGCACCAGGGCTGATTTCTGGCACTAACTTATCTTACCCAGTCAGCCCAGAATAGGCAAAGACCATCTCATTTATTTTAAAATAAATTGTAGGCAATTTAGGTCCATTTTCTCATTTTTCTGTGAAGACAAAAGCCCAGACAAGCTGGGTGACTTCTCTAGGTCCTGTGCTGGGTCATGGAAGAAATAAGCTAGAAACTGAGGCCTAGGAGACAACCCTATGTCCTCTGATACTCCTTCCTTTATCTTTCTGATCAATAAATATATGATCAAGGGCTGGGGATATAGCTCAGTTAGTAGAGTGCTTGCCTTGCATGCACAAGGCCCTGGGTTCAATTCCCAGCACCACACACACACACACACACACACACACATACACACACACACACATATGTATGTATGTGTATATGTATATATGTGTGCGTATATGTATATATATATACATATATATATATGGTCAATATAACAAGCATGATTTACTTGTTATCTTTGTGTTTTTGTTATGACTTTCAAAAAATTATAGGAAAGCAGAAAATAAAGGAAAAGTATAAAATCCTACTTGGGAGTCAAGAAAATATGTTCCTCTATCCTCAGCACAGGCAAAATCTGTCCTCTCCCTGCACCCCCCGCCCCTGTCCTGTTATACCCACCCTTCCCTTGCGTAATGAAACATAGATATCATAAACAAATATGCAAAATATTTTAAGAATTTGTATTTTATAAGCACAGAGTAAGTTGGTCCACAAAAGAGACTGCTAAGTACCTTCTAAGGGACTCCAACTCCAGACCCAGTTGAAGAGGCTGTGCCCTGCACACGGTCAGGGCTCTCAGCTCCAAGGAATCTGACTGGAGCTGTCACTCCCTCCCTCCAGGCCCAAGTTCCCTCATCTGCAAAACAAGAGGGTAAGTGTGAGCACGCCTTTCACTATCACTGTGATGCCAGAGGGTAAGTCAACCAGCCTCTTCTGGATAGGCTTGCCAATTTTTCACTTTTATAAGGACTACAGAGTAAGCATCTCTATGCACATATCGCTGTGCATTTGAGTGATTATCTTTTGGAATGAATTTATAAAAGTGGGGCTGATGGGCCAAAGGGTACCCATGTTGTACGTTGTGTACCCACTAAACCCTGAGCTCCTGGAAAGCTCTAATAATTTCTATCCACAAAGAGCTCTTGCCCACTTGAAAGGGGGAGGTCACTGTGTTTACTTGTCCTATGTTTATAGGTATTTCTGTCTTCCTTTGTGTCTACTCATGCTCCATTTCTCTACCATGATGGCCTTATACCCTGTGTTTGCCTGTGCCCCAGGACACGGCAAGAGAAAATGTACACCTCAGAGACCTGCAGGGTGGCTGGCCATCCTTCACGCCCCTGACCATTTATTCTCCCCCTCTACTATCAAGGATTTCTGACTTTCTCCTCTTTCTTCAAACTTCTAACATCTCAGTGGTCCTCACTCTTAGCCCATAGCTAGCTTCCTTCCTCCCTCCCTCCCTCCCTCCCTTCCTTTCTGGCAGCGCTAGAAACCAGGGTCTCATGCACACCAAGCTAGCATTCTACCACTGAGCTACACCCTGAGTCCTGATAATTTTGCTTCTTATTTAACTGAGAAAAGATGCCAGGACCACCTGCACCAGCCACCTAGATGCTGGTGTTGAGGATCCCTTCGCCCTGATTCCTGCTCTGATTCTACCTCTCTCACCTACTCAAGACCATCATTCCAGAACCCCTGACCCCAGGCCAATCCAGCATCATCCACATTCCCTACCCTACTGAACTATTCCCATGTGGTTAAATGTTCAAATTATATAATCCCTATCTTGGGAAAAACAAACTCTTGAACGCTATCCTCCTTAGCTATTATTCCATTTTTCTGTGTCTCCAGTTCTTTTGCTCTGACTCTTTATGACCTAACTCAGATTAGGCTTTTGTCCCCATCATCACAATTAAAGAGCCCTAGCTGGGTTCCCAAGCAACCTCCCAGTAGCTAGATCCAATGGCCCTCCCTCTTGACCCACCAGCAGTAGCCCACAGAGCTGCTCTCTCCTCATCATTGCCTTGACCTGGGAGATGCCACCTTCTTGTGATTCTACTTCAGCATTCATTCCTTTTCACTCTCTTTAGCTTTTTCTTCTCATCTTCGTCACCTCTAAATGAGAGTCTTACAGGTTCTGGGACCTCTTCTCTGTCTGTATTCACTTCTCTAGGGGCTCCACCTACCTCGTGTCATGGTTTCAACTACTACACATACTCTGATAACTCCAAAAACTTCTATCCCCAGCCTACATGTTGCCCTGAATTCCAGGTTTGATAACCAGCCATTCCCCTAAATCTCCATTTGAATATGCACAGAAATTGACAACTGAAAAATCCACAATCAAAACCCAGGTCTTCCCACGCCAAGATCCCAGCCATTCCTGGGTCAGTATGTAGTTCTTCCCACTGGTCATCAGGCCCCAAGCCTGGAAGCCACACTGACTCCTTTCTTCTTCAGCCTGCATCCAGTTCATCAGCAAATTCTACTGCTACACGTGAAAAAACAAAACAAAAAAAACCAACTCAGCCTCCTTCCCCTCCTTTTTTTTCTCAATGTCTCTTCATCAGTAAAGCCTGAATAGCTGTATAACATGAGCCCTGCCAGTCCTCCCCAAGCCAAGGCCCCTGCTGAAATCTATTCCCCAGACAGCCTACCTACAATTCTCTTCTTTCTTTAATGATGGTCCTCTCCACTAGGCTGGAAGTGCCCAGAGAGCAGCGTGTTGGCTTGGCTTCCTGCTTTGCCCCTTTGGTGCCTAGAATGCTCAGCACACAGAGTGCTCCATCAGTCGATGGAATGGACACATGTGCATGTTAGGAACACTCATTCTTTGTTCATCACAGATGTTGCAAATATTTATTTTCCTTTTAACTGTGTTTATGGAATCTGTATGTAGTGCTCAAAGTGATGTGTTTTAAAAATGTTTTCTTACCTGAAATTAATACAAATGCTCTTTCTACTAATTCTTTTATAATTTTTTTCCATTTTTTGTGACATTGGGAATTGAACCCAGGGATGTCCTACCACTGAACTTTGTCTCTAGCCATTTTTATTTTTTATTTTGGGACAGGGTCTTGCTAAATTGCTGAAACTGGCCTTGAAGTTGTGATCTTCCTGCCTAGTCTCCCAAGTTTCTGGGATTACAGGTGTACTCCACCACGCCAACCTTTTAATTCTATTTTTATCTACAAATTTAATCCATTTGGAAATTATTTTGGCAGACTATCTAAAGTTAGGATTTCTTTAGATATACTATTTATCAGACCATAGATCTTGTTATGAATAATTGGAATTGCTACTTCTGTTCTAGACTTTCTATCGACTCTTTTCCTCTGATTTAGTTCTTTCCATTCTAGTAACGTATTTTTATGAGCGAGGCTTTAGAGTACATTTTAATATCTAGTAGAAATCATCCTTTTCCTCTTTTTAGCCTTAATTTTCAGAAATTTCCTGGCCTTTCTCTCTAATCATCCCTCAGGAAGCACTTGATAACTATTTAATATCACTGACCCTGTTGGGTGGCTGCCACTGTTGTCATCACTCTTGCTAATATTTAGAGAAGGACTCAGAATGAGTACAGGGCTGGTCCACAGGCCTTGGGAACTCATGAAGCCCTGGCCCCTGGGCCACATCCAGACATGGGTGCCACTGGTGTCCTCCACCCCCTATTTTGAACAGTCAAGCAAATGCAAGCTAGTAATGATCATCAGTCACTGGGGGCTGGGATTGGGGACTTACTGATTACCTGCAGTTACAGTTCTTAACCCTCAGAGCCAGCCTGGGAAGAGCAAGGGGCAGCTGAACTTGTCGGTCACCTCAAAGCGATTTTCATGTTTTTGTAATTTCCTCTCAGGCAGTCAACTTCTTCCAAAAACCTACAGGGATAACCACAGGAAAAGAAAACCCAGACAGGTCACTTTGGGGTAAATGAATTTGAAAATTAGCTCAGGGAGGCAGGGGAGCTATCTCATGACACCTAGTTTTGGGGAGATCTGCAGGACAGGCTCACTGTCCCGTCCATTGCCACTCTCCAGCTGCACTCACTGGCCAGCCACATGGCCATCCTTCAGCTCCCTGTTAAACCCAAGTTGCAGACTCATGAAGGAAACTGGCAGGGGACATTTTCTGTGAAAAACAATGCCTTCTAAGTACTAAAAATGGATTCTTGGACATGTCCTTAAGGGAAGGAAGGTAATTGAGCTTTATTATTTCTCCTACTGAGTTAAGAAACACCAGAGTGTTCTTTTGCATCAGGTACCATCCTTATTTTCTTACATGGATTAACTCATTTAAACCTGAAGATCACTGGGGGCAGTAGGTATTATGGTTTTCTCCATTTTACAAAGAGGCACAGAGAGGTAAAGAAACTAGCCAAGGTCACCCAGTTGGTGAATGCTGGGCTTCCAGAAGCTATCTTCACTGCTAAAGACACTGTTCAGCATTTGCATTAGAGAAGGCAAGCCACCTGAACCCAACCCAAGACCAGCAACAATGGAAAATGACAGAAAACGTCAAACCACAACAAAATGCCAGCAGGGCCAGTATCTGAAACTAATGGCAGAGAGTCAGCTGAGACATTGAAGAAAATGTCCATGTACCTCAAGCCTGTGTAGGGCACACATGAAGCCAAGAGAGACAGAAATTCAGCAAAGGGCTCAGGTCAGCCAAGTGGCAATGCTGCTTTCCATCCCTCCCTCGCAGAAAAAGAGCCTCCTCGCTGCCCTCTAACCTATACTGCAGATTCCTGCATCTGGAAAGAGCGGATCTGGAAGGAAGTCCTACCAGTCCATCCCTGCTCTGCCTGAAGGAAGCAAGATTTAGACTCTAAATGGGGCTTTCCTGACCTTCTAAAGCAAACATTTTGGCATTGCTCATTCCACCAGCTAATTCTTATAGTCTTTGGAGCATGATCTTTGTCCTGATCATTACTGGATCTTCAAATAGACTAGAACTAGGAAGAGAACTGCTTCTGTCCTCCTGATTTAGTCCTCTTTACCATCTGATTCAGAGTCTTTCAGTCCAATGCTGCTGACTCCAGTCTAGACATGTGCAAATAACATGACATGAAACTGTGGATTTCTAGTCCCTGAGCCTCAGTTGGCAAAGAAGTGGCAAACCCAAAAAAAGTCCCCAAGCTTCATGTGCACAATTCCATCTCAGGCTCATTCCCCGTCCAGGTGGCATGCTATTCTCAGCCCCCAAACCAGCTACCCAGCACCTCTGGGCATCCTTCTCCCTCCCAACTCAGGGCCCCACAGCTCTCTGAGGGACGGTCCAACCACCTCCCTCCATTCTGTCACTGCCTCGGTTGGCTGCTCCTCCTCCAGTACCAACTCTGCCCACTGTTTTCAGAGGCAGGATGCCCTCCTTTTACTTAGAACATTTTAGTGACCTCACTGCTCCTTCTCAGGCCTTCCAGATAAATCCCATACTCCCCAGCAGGACCCTCAGGCCTTGCTCAGTCTGCGCCCCACCTCTCCTTGCTGCCCAAGCCCAGCCATACTGAGCCAGCGTGGTTCGCAGGGACACTGACCTCTGTCTGTGGGCTGTACCTTTTTGTGAGTGGCTTGCTCTAGCTACCCTGTCACTAGGGAACTGCTTTCCTTTCACTTCTTTCCCTGCAGAGGATTCTGAACTTCTGAGCTTCAACCTCTTATAGCAGAGACCTAGTTACAGAAGCCTCCCATCCCCACGTCCCAGCCTCACTCAAGGGGCAGTCACTGAACATGCCTGTACCTCGTCCCCTATTCCACTTCCCTGAAACACAGATGAAGGTTCTACTAAGTCTCTACCACCAAACTCCACATTAAATGTCTTACTTTGATCATTTTTTTCCAATACTCAAATTTACTTTATAGAAGTTATAAGAATGAATGCTAATTCAGGTTTTGGCATTATCTGTACAAAACAAAAGTCAAGATGGTCTTTCTTATGTGCTTAATCAAGGTGAGGAAGCTGAACCTGATATGACGCTTGACATTCACTTTAGAAAATTCTTTTCCTTCAAGAAGGTGTTCTTTTTTAAAACAGAACAAGCTGGGCACAGTGGCACACGCCTACAATCTTAACCAATTGCGGGGCTGAGGCAGTAGGATTGCAAATTGGGGGCCAGCCTGGGCATCTTAGTGAAACCCTGGCTCAAAATAAAAATTTTTGAAAATGTCTGGGGATGCAGCTCAGAGGCAGAGTACCTGCCTAGCGCAGGAGGCTCTGGGTTCAATGCCCAGCTCTGCAAACAAAACAAACAAAAGCCCCCCCAGCTACACTCAAGGGATTTGAGTCAAGGAGGGGGCTCCAGAAGCATTAGGTACCTGCTAGAGAGACCCTTGCTGGAAGTGGCCTCAGAGGGCCCACCATGGTGCAGCAGTGCAAGTGGCACAGGTGAGGACACTCAGGAGAGCCTGCCTGTGGTCAGGAGCCACATGTGTACCCACTTCTGGGTCAGAGATTCCCAAAGGTGTTGGGAGGGCAGGGGGTGAGGCTTGCTGGACAGTCAGAGAAAGCAGGGCACCAAGGGCCTTGTGCAGATGCCTGGGAAGAACAGGGTGGGGGACCCTCTCTCCCCTAGGAACACAGGGAAGGGATCTCAGGGGTGCACCCAAAAGAGCAGGAAGCTGGGGGAGGAGTTACAGCCTGTGTAACAGATGTGCAGAGATGTGCAGAGATGTCACAGCTGCTGAGAAGCGCAAGGCAAAGGCATCACCCACTAGTATGCACCAAAAGAAGCCACGGCTATTCCTCTGAGCAGGGGAGGGTAAGACCATCCCTTAAGAAACCCACCCCACCATCTATGGGAAGATGACCACATCTAAGACCTTCAATCCAATGCAGACACCTCTCTCTTTTCCTGGGTCCCTGGTCCAGCACCCCAGTAGGCTGAAGGAGGAGAAGGGGGATCAGGGCCAACTAACTTCACATGCATGCGAGTAGCTGCCCCACCATGTGGGAAGGTTCTGTGCTACTCCCTGGTGGAGGGCCTGGCCATGCTATCTGTTCTGACCAATGAATGTGGCAGAAGTGACAGCCTCATGAGACCAGCAATTTCCTGGGTAGAGGCTCCTGTGGAAGCCAAGCTCCTGAGCAGACAGCAGCATGAGGAATAAAAACCTTTACTACTGTAAGTCACCAAGATGTTGACATTACCTATTATGAGGGTGACTGTTATGGTTTGAATGTGTTCCCCAAACTTCACGTGTTAGAAATTTCATCTCCAATGTAGCAGTATGGGGAGGTGGGGCCTCGTGGGAGATGACCAGGTCATGGGGGCTCTTCCCCAACAAGTGGGTTCATTACAACGGTGGGCTTGTTTTAAATGTCAGTTCAGTCCTCTCTTGCTATCCTGCCCTTCTGCCTTCTACCATGGGATGACATAAAACAAAGATCCTCACCATATGCCAAAACCTTGCTTTCGGACTTCCCCACCTCTAGAACCATGAGAAACAAATTTCTTTTCTTTAAAAATTACCCAGTCTGTGGTATTTGGCTATAGCCTCACAAATGGATGAAGACAGTGATCAACTTGTCTGTTTACCTCAGACCTTCCTATTTGAGCACTGAAAGTCTGCCCCAGGAAATCCTTTTGTCCCAAAAAACTGGCAGCTGTTGGTCACTTAGTTATAACTGCTATACAATTCATTGTAAGGTAGCTGACACATATAGAAAGAAGGAAGTAAAGACTAGGAGCCTAGAGCCAGATCAAGCCTGATTTGGGAGGAGGGTGTTATAGTTTGGATGTGAGGTGTCCCCCCAAAGTTGCAGGGCAAGGAGGGCAAGGAGGTTTAGAGAGAAATGATTAAGTTATGAGAGCCTTAATCCATCAGTTACTTAATCCCCTAATAGGGATTAACAGAGTGGTAACTAAAGGTGGGCAGGGTGTGGCTGGAGGAGGTGGGCATTGGGGGTGTGGCCTTGGGGTATATATTTTGTGTATGGTGAGTGGAGACTCTCTCCCTGCTTTCTGATTATTATGTGAGCTGCTTCCCTCTGCCACATTCTTCTGCCGTGATGTTCAGCCTCAACTTGAGCCCTGAGGAATGGAGCTGGCTGTCTATGGACTGAGACCTCTGAAATTGTGAACCCAAAAATAAACTTTTCCTCCTAAAATTGTTCTTGTCAGGTCTTTCAGTCACAACAGTGAGAAAGCTGGCTAAAACAGAAGGTTTTACCCTGGACAACCTGTCTGTTTGCTGTGTCCTTACTCCTACATTCCAGATAAGGAACCAACAACTGGAGAGGCAGTTATCTTGCTTAAAAAGGCACAGCTGGCAAGTGAGGATTGAAAACTCGGTGTGCTTGGCTTCACTGCTGATGCTCCTAACCACTATGCTACTGATCCTATCTCCAAAAACCACCCCCAAAATTAAAATACAAAGACAAAAGCAAAACAAACATTAAAACCAAGCATTCCTGAGGAAGAAATGAGGGAAAGCTGCAAGAAGAACTGAGCAAGTGAGTTTTCTCTGAGTTGGCTGGTGACCAGGGCAAAGAGGGAAATACTCAGCTCTCACTATGTGAGACCAGGAAGTTCATCAGTCAGTTCATTAGCATAGACCTGAGCAAGTCATGGTGTCTGTCAAGAGATTCTTGGTATGGGACTTGAGCAATGCTGTGCCAATTGGCTCTGGGGAAACAAACTCTGGAAAGAAAAGATAGCTCCTCTCTTCTTAAAATGGGACCACAATAGAAGTTCAACTCCTCTTCTCCCCCAGTGCTACCAGCAGTGTGACAGTTAGATGGAGTTCTGCTAAGACACTGTGTGAAGCTTCATGATGTCACTAGGGTGGCAGCTTTCAGACATATGGTTTCATAACAGGGCATGGCTTAGGAAAATGTGGTTAATAGTAAATTGGCAACATGACTACCCTCTCTGATCTACTTCTCCACAAACCCCAGACTCTCCATGGGGGTCCCATGTGCTGCCCTCTCTGCATACCCAAGGCCTTCAAGGAGCTGGCCCTGGGTGCAGGATGTGCTCTGGAAGTACTGCTTTCCTTTTCCTGACAGGGAAGGCTTGCTGAGGCAGTGAAGGTTGAGCTGCTCTCATCTGTTCAAATGATGGCAGCCTTTAAGTAGAGACAGGAGGATGATGGGGTACTGTCTCCTTTGCAAGACCCCCTTGACATTCCATGGGGGAGTTTAGTTGCCTTGCTTTGCAGCATATGGATGTTGAGAACCTTCACCAGATGTCTGGAACCTGGGATCATTCAACAAGCCATTTTGTAGCTCTCAGCAGAAGCCAGGGCAATGGGACCCAGGGAGAAACCCACAGTACATACGTTCTAGTGGCCTCAAAGCCACCAGAGAGATGAATGCTTATTTAAACACGTGGCAGCATGGGCAAGGAACAGGCAGGGCTGTACCACTGTGAGGACACACTGCCCAACTCCAGCAGGGACCTGTGCATTTGTAAGTGTAGAGATCTGTTGAGTCATTATGACAAATTTCCAGCAGGTGGCAGTCAAGGTCTCAAGGAAGGAGTGCTTTTTCCTAGCTGTAGGGTATATGCAGGACACATGAGCAGAAGAGATGAAGAAATAATTAACTTGCTGGCATGTGTGCGTGCTGGGGGACGGCAGTGGAAGGGGAAAGGACCCGGGAGGAGACGAACCTGGAGTCAGGTGTTGCAGATATTTGCCTGATGGACTGGAGGAATGTCAGGAGAGTGTTCTGAGCAGAGGAGGGCTGTGAAACACTGGTTGTCAGGGTCTTGGGGGACAGGCCTATTTGTGGCACTTGTACACCCAATCCTACTGGTAGCTCAAGGTGCTTGGGGACCCTGAAATCAAACAAATTATTGTATTTGGGGCTACAGGACTTGGCTGGATGGTTGAGATCTCACGGGGTTTGTGAATCTGGGCACTTTGTGAATCAAAACAATTCAGTTGATGGAGGAGAGGTCACAGAGTTCCAGTGTCAGACCACCACGGAGGGTAGACAGAGGGATTCGGAGGTCTAATGAAGAATCACAAAATAGACTAGGCTGTAAGTTCCCCAAAGTCATATACGTAGCCCAGCAAGGAACTCGAGGTGTTTGCTGAGTGATAAAAGAGATGTCTTCTTAAGCTTTTCTACATCACTCTTTGAAGTACAGGAGTGAGAACAAGCAATGGTCTCACTGGGCATTCTGGGAGGACTCTTGGTCCTGAATGTAGATGCACAGGTGTGGGAATGGCCTATATTCAACTGACAGCTAAGCAGCCACCCAAACTGAAGGCAGAGCAAACACAATGGTCCCAATGGAAGCAGCTGCGTGGACATCAACTCAAGGAGATGACTCTTTTCACAGGTTTGATGAAAAGGACCTCAGAGTGACATGGAGTCTCAGGAACCACCAACCCCTGCCCCTAAAACATCCATGAACCATCTAAAACAAGCAATGATACTACTCAGTGTTTTTATGTACCAGCCAACAGTGGTTGAGGGCATGCTGATGGGAGATGACAGTTAGGTTTCAAATCCTGACTCCACCAGGCATTCAAATCTTAGGTTCAACATGCACCAGCAGTGTGACATTGGCACAACACCTAGCCTTTGACCTGTACAATAAGAGTGATAACATTACATGCCTCAAATGATGGTGGCCATTGAGATATAACAGTGCTCAGCATGGCATCTAGCCTACGATAAGCCCTCTGTAAGTGGGAACTGTTATGATTTTCTCATTAACCACACAGCAGCTTTAGAAGATGGCTAATGTTATGGCTCCTGCTTTACTGATGAGGAAACTAAGCCTGAGAGGGTAAGTAACTTTATCAAAACAGATGATTTTCTGGAATTCTGAAGATTTAAGCCCAGTTCAGTCCTGAATAACACCACGCTTCCCCACTGTATGGCATGACCTCCTTGTAAACTCCAGGGATTTCAAACTTCTGCAAACCAGTTCTTACCAAAGGTCTGCCCTGGAACGCTAATTCCATGGGAATTAATGATATGTGGGTGGGGAGGAAGCAGAGGCCTTCTAAGTATGAGGAAACCTGGATTCAATAGTCAGGTTCCTTTTCTGCAAGGCTTCTTGGACCTTTAGAAATGACTCATGGAGTGTGATATCCAGGGACAGTCGTGTCTTTCATTCCCCAAGTGCACACACACACAACATTTTTTATCTAATGGCCAGGGGACTGATGTGGCATACTATGAGGAACTCCGCTCGGCAAAAGCATTCAGGATTGAAGGTCTTCTCTTCTCCCCTCAGGGAGAGGGACCGTCTCCCTCTCCCCGCTGGTATCTTTACCAGAAGGTTCTACTTATCAGTCTCTTGGCTCCTCTAAAGCAGCCCAAACTCTGAGGTTTGTGTTCCACTTTGCTCATGAAGGGTCTCAGTCCCATGCTTGCTCTGGGGTCTGGTGTTGCCCCTGCCTCCCAGCACCTGATACATTTAGCCCACTCCCCAGGCATCGGGAACAAGGACTCTTCTCTAAGAGTCTTGCCTCCAGCCTGGGTTCTGGGGTTTGTCTGCATTACAAGGAGGATGACGATGGATCTGAAGCTACAAAGAAAGATCCCAGGTGTGGCCTCTCCCTGAGCAGGGGTCAGCCTGGCTCGCTTCTGCACCTAGCGCCCAGCCCAGGGCCTGGTATGAGGAGATGTAAACATTTCTGTGTCTGCCACATTCCTCCTGCCCTGCCACCTCAGTGGAAAGGAGCCACACCAGGCAAAGCTCTCTTTCTGACCTTCAGCTTTGTAATGCCCCTGCATCCAAAGAGTGCACAGAAACAAACCTGTTTGACACCAAAAAGGATCAACATGTCATACTGGAAGATCAGCTAACTGAAGACACATAAGCCCAACCCTGTTTTCTATTTGTTGTTTTTGTTTGTTTTTGCTTTTAAAAGCTAGAGTAAGAAAAGACAACTGGGACCTAAAGACTCTGGGAAGAGCGCTCTTTTCACCAAAATTCTTATCGCCTAAAGTTGAAGATGATTCTGAGAAACATCTGCATCTTGTTCTAAAGGAAACAGAAGAATGCACTGCTGTTGTTCAGTGCCAAAGAGGAGATGCTGGTGTGAGGGAGAGCAGGTCAGGAAGGGCCCCTGACGTGTGCTCTATGTTTCTGGGTGGGAGCTGCTGACAGGCCGGGACAGGCAGCAGGGGGTGGACCAGGGAGGGCCAAACCTTAGGAAAAAAAGGCACAAACCTTCTCAGAGAACATGGGGAAAGCAGGGAAAATATTCAGCAGTGGACAAAAGTTGGGGTCTTTTTTGGCAAGGTCTTCACCTTTAGGTCAGCTACAAAGAGGGCATAGGCCCTGAGGACAGGCCAGGAGGAAGTGTTGGGGAGCACTGCAGACCTGAGGCAGAGCATAGGTGTAGATCCAGGCTGGATGCTTAGGGATGTGACCTTCCCTACACCTCAGCAAGTGGACTCTCCCCCCAGAACTGAATAGCAGGGGGCAATATGGACAAAAGAGTAAGAGGACTCTGGGTACATAAGGAATGGTGGGATGGGGTGGGGCAGCGCAGTGCCTCCTGGGTTCCAATTCCAGCTCCACCACTTAATGGCTGTGTGTCCTGGGCAAGTCGGGTGACCTCTAGGAGCTGCAGTTTCCTCTTCTATAAAAGGGGCCGTCCCTGCTCCATGGGCTGTTGGGAAGACTGAATGATGAAAACTCCTGGCATGTTTAGCCAACCATGCTCACTAAACAGATATCCTTGTGTTGGTTAAAAAGGAGAGGCAGGAGGCTGTGGGAGAGTGGGTACCAAAGATGCAAACCCATATTTGAAACTTAGGGAGGAAGGAGCTCACAGATGGTGAGAAGAGGGGGTATATAGGGGGCATGAGGAACTTAAAACTGAAGAGTTGGAGGGCAGGTTGGGGAGAGGAGGTGTGGAGCAGGACTGAAGGGCATCCCTGAGGACAGTGTTTTGCAGCAGGAAGCTCTGAGGACTCATAACAATTTAAAAGGTGAATGGAATATTCAATCCAACCCCTTTGTTTTACTAAAGGAGGGTGGAGAGGGAGGGAGAGAGATCCTTCAGGAAAGCTTGCACTACGATAATGAGGAAGTTACGTCAGCAGGTGATGAATGACAGAATTTTGGAGTTGCTCAGGGATATGAGGTGGAGAAAGCAAAGGACAGTGATTTCCCCTTTGGGGTTGGAGCCCACAGGAGGGGAAGCTGACAGCTGCTGCCAGGGTGGGGCTGCACCACCAGAGTGGGAGGGGGTTCTGGTGTGATACAGCTGCACAGGGCTAAGCAGCACTGGGGGTACCTTGTGTCCTGCCACCCCAAGTTTTAAAGCAACCCAGTGCCAGATCTGAGGTAGAAGGATTGGTAATTTGAGTAAATTTCCACCACAAACTAAATGTGGCAGCCAAATTTCAATTTGAGATGATTTTGTAATAATGAAGACACTGTTAGCGTGCTGGCCCACGATCACTCATTAATCTCTTAACAAATATTTGCTGAGGGCAACCAAGTGCCAGGCACTGTTCTCCATGGCTGCACTGGGGAAGGGGTGGGGGACAAAAGTCCTTGTCCTCATTTGGTACACATGCTGGTGAGGATGGCAAGCCAAGGCAATAAGCAAGTGATGGCACTGGGTGCCAGGGACAAGGGCCACCAGGAAGGTCCCAAGGTGGCAAGCTGTGAGGAGGTGAGAGGGAGATGCAAGGGCATGCAGACAGATGGCAGCGGGCTGAGGCCCAGGACAGCAACTGGGTGAGAGGAGAGAGCTGGAGCAGACGGGAGCAGTCATAGGGCCAGGGAGGGCCTAGCAGAGCTGGGTGAGGACTCTGCTTGGACTCTGAGTGGAGCACTTGGTCCCACTTAGGTGTTAAGTCTGACTGCTGCTGTGGGGAGAAGAGACTGTGTGTGTGTACGCCTGCGTGCAAGGGTAAAGGTGGAGCCCGGAGGTGAGTCAGGAGACAACTACCATAGCCGAGGTGAGGCGATGCAGCTCAGCCTCAGCATCAGGGATGATGGGGCTGAATTCCAGATGTACATGGAGAGATGTGGGGGAAGGGGTCAGGCTGAGCAGCCCTGCTGGGCTGAGGCAACAACCATCGGGATTTCCTGATTGTCTAGACATAGGGGTGACTTGTAGTCTGAACTCACAAAGACCCGTGGGGATGAAAAATCCACCCACTTGCTAGGAGCAAGCCTGAGTGAAGGCTGGAGGAAGAGGGGCCTTTTGTCCTCTACCATCCAAGTGGGAGTCCCTGGCTTGGGATGTGCTATGTAAAGACAGCTGTGAGAAGTCTGAGTGGAGGTGGAACAGGAGACACTTGTCCCCTGCACTTGCGGAGCAGGGACCATCTCCCACTTACTGAGCAACAAATGGGCGCCCAGGTCAGTGCGAGTAGAGACATAGCTCATTCCATCCTTAAATGGCCTTCTGGGAAACACTCTATTATCAGTTCTGTGTAGAAGATGACGTGAAGTCAGGGAGGTGAAGCAACTTGTCCAAGATCACACAGCTGGGAGGGGGCAGAACAGGGTTTGGAATTCAGATAGGCCCAACTCCAGAGCTGGCTCTCTACACATGCTTTGTTGCTTCAGTGACTCAGCAGATAAAACAAAAACTCTGTCCCAGTGGGACAGAGAGAGCAGGGCAGGCACACACACACCCATCCCTCCTGCCCACAGTGCCAGGCTGCCAAACCAGCAAAAAGCACATGAGTAAGCCACAGCACTGGGGATATGGCTGATGTGTTTAAGGAAATAACTTAAAGATTAACCAGATGATGCTTTCTGTTTCCACTCTGAACTACTAAAACCCTTTCTTGAGTGGACGTGTCCTCTTGCCTGCCCTGACAAGCACAGGGTGAGCAAGACGATTCACCTTGGGATGAGTCTCAGGGAGTTCCTATGCCCCAGGTTGAAGAGGCTGGTCTGAGTGGACCCTGACCCCAGGAACAGCCCTCTAGGTTCCCCTTAACTGAAACAGCAATGACTTGTTTCCTTTCATGTGTTTCTTTCCTACATAAGGAATAATAATAATAATAAAAACTTCAGTGATTTCGCTTCATTTTCTGAGCTTTGGTTACTGCAGGCAAGTTTTACAGGCCTTAGGATCTGAACAAACCAGAGCTGCACAACTGGGGACAATTTTTTTCTGAAAAAATATTCAGTGCAGGGTCACAACAAAAATAAAACAAAAATTGTAGCAGCAGAAATAACACAGCCAGCTTTATTTTGTGCAGGTGAAGGATGTTTCATTTAGTTCTCAAAGAACTAATTCCAAGAGAGATCAGAGAACCACATGCAATCTCAGCCCACGAGGGGGAGGCACAGTTGAAACCCAGGTCTGTGGACTCCAGAGCTCTGTACAGGTGAAGGAGAGCAGTCCTTTCTGCATGAAAACAAACTCCAACCAAACCCAGACCCAAACGTCCCATGAAGTAATACAAAGCAAATGCCTCAGTGGAACACAAGCAGAGAATAGGAAATCACGAAAAGATGAAACACAAAGACGAAGAAGTTTATGACAATAGGTTCAACCTCTTCATGATCAAAATGTAATAATGAAGCTGGGCACAGTGGCGCACACCTGTAATCCCAGCGGCTCAGGAAGCTGAGGCAGGAGGATTACAAGTTCAAGGCCAGCCTCAGCAAAAGCGAGGCACTAAGCAACTCAGTGAGATCCTGTCTCTAAATAAAATACAAAATAGAGTGGGAGATGTGGCTCAGTGGTCAAGTGCCCCTGACCCAGTACCCACCCCAGAATAAAAAAATGTAATAATGAGATAGATGCTATGCTGCTTTCACTGCTTATATTAGAAAAGATTACATTTTAAAGATTAAAATCAATATTAGTGAAGGTATAGTAAATGGGCAGGTCAATGCACTGTAAATCAGAAAACAAACTGGTACAAACATTTTGAATGAAATTTGGCATTATTTATTAAAAGCTTTAAAAATGTTTATCCTTTTGTCAGCATAATTTCATGTGTAATGAAGCTAAATATTATATCAAAGGTTACCACCTCTCACACAGCATTTATTTAATAGTTTTCTATCTGTATCTACCTATATAAATATTTATATCAAAGACTATACAGGTATTTTCTTATAGCACTATAATAGTGGATAACCAAAAAACGTCTAAATGTTCCCCCAGAGAGGATTTACAAATAAATTATGATATTAAGATGAAATACTATTCAACCAAATTATACTTAAGAATATATGATGTCAGGCACCGTAGAACATGCCTGTAATCCCAGCAGCTCAGGAGGCTGAGGCAGGAGGATCACAAGTTCAAAGCCAGCCTCAGCAAAAGGGAGGCACTAAGCAACTCAGTGAGACCCTGTCTCTAAATAAAATACAAAATAGGGCTGGGGATGTGGTTCAGTGGCTGAGTGCCTCTGAATTCAATATCCGGTACCCACCCCCCCAAAAGAATATATGACAACATGGGAGATACTCCTGCAAATAAAAAACAAAAAAGGTTAGGTGAAAAAGGACACACAATTATGTAGACAATAATCCTGACCTCATTTCTATCTACAGAAAAAAAGATGAAGAGAAAATTCACCAGAATACTAAGACTACTCTCTCCAACTGCTGTGATGGGTCACTGTTGTTTTATTACCGTGCCTCAATTTTCCATCTTTTTCTAAAGTGAACTTGAGTTATTTATATAATAAAATTTAACAAAACAAAAAGGACTACAAAAAAATAAACCAAAATGTTAACAGAAGCTGTCTTCGGGGCTGAGACAATGAGTATTGATCTTCATCTTTTGGGTTTTCTATTCATTTAAAACTTTCTCTAACAAGTACATATCACTTTTGGACTCAGCAGAACTATAGGCCTTTCGATTAAGTACTAAAATTTGTTGTAACCATATCAACATCATATAAAGGACAACTAGTTTTAAGACATGAATAACAAACAGGGAAATCTTCAAACACTGGCTCTACTAGACTAAGGCCTTGAGAAATTTCCCATAAAAGAGGCAGGGAGGGACTCCAGACTGACTGCACACACATTGCCACCAAAGCCACATTTCACAGCTGGCACCATGATCCTCATGCCTGTTCACACATGTGTTAGTCCTTAGATGCTGTGATGGGTTCTGAATGACTGGTTACACCAGATGCCACACAAGGGGAGCCACGCACTACTACTTGGTGCAGGCATGCTGGCAGCAAGCCCCCTAGTGACAGCTGCTCCCTCAAGGGGACCCTTCTGGATGCCAGACCCCTGGAGAGTCCTTGGGGTCTCGGGGAAAGGTGGAGGCCCAGGTATGGGGAAAAAAACTATTGGAAGCCCACTTCAGCCTCCCGCTTTGGCCTTCAAGTTGGTGGGGTGTCCCTCAGAAGCCCACTGCTGCCTGGTTTTCAGGCCTGCTTACAGGTTTCAGAGCCAGGTTGACTCAGGCTGAGTTTCAGGTTAAAAAAAATCAAAACAAATTAGGAAAGAGCAGGGAACTGAACTGGTTCGGTATCCTCTCTGAAAAAAATCTACACATGGATGTTTTAAAAGTATACGTATGTTTAGGAGCAATGAAAAGAAGAGAGAAGGCGAAGATGAAGAAGCTGAGGATGAAACTGTTTCGGGCCCTAGGTTTGCATTTTCTAAAAGGGACAGGGAACAGCAGGACACCTTCTGACAATCAATAGATGCAGTTAAAAATTCTGACTTCTACTAAAAATCCTTATGTAAAATGATATCTCCAAGGGAAATGAAACCATTTCTTTTTATTTCAAGTCTGACTTAAGGTTCCTCCAGGTAATTCATAACCTAACACACATGCACACACACACACACACACACCCTCCCCCATACTTTCAAAACATGCAATATGAATATTTTAACATGCCTCTGCTCTCTTAAAATGAAATTGTTCAATAATATAACTTGCCAACATTTATAACTTCAAATCCAATCAGTATAATGCCCTAACTGTAATACAAAGAAGGAATGAATTAAAGTTGGTTGAAATAATATGTAAATGTTGTGGAACTGTCCACCAGAGGGCATTATTAATGACACAATGAAATACTATACCTTTTCATAACAAATAGGAACTCATATACTTGGTAGTTGTATTCCTACATACAAAACTGTTTATGTGTAAAAAAGAATCAGATTTCAGGCTGAGATCACTATAAACAGGGTTTTGCCCACATGAATGTAGACTGAACATTAGGCAGTTGTGTATATGGAAAATCCTTTGTTCCCCAAGCATTATAACTACTAGCATCCTCATCCTTTCTGAACAGAAGTCCTGTCTGGGTCACTGTGACAAACACCTACATATATTTTAAAGATGTCCTGTAGAGGGCGCTATGTCCTCACTCAGAACCAGTAGCCTTAGTCAGCCTTCTACAGGCAGAGGCAGAGAGCTTAAGATATTTACCTAAAGCTTTACAGTGTATCAGTGGCAGGCAGAACTAGAAAAGGAGAAGGAATAGTGGAGACAAAATGGAAATTGCTATGCTAACGTTGATGCTTATCACCACCAGACATTGTGCTAGGTGCTTTCTGTTATTCCCATGCAGGGTCTCACCTAATCCTTCCATCAACCTTCCAGGTTAGTGCTACTACTATCACCCCCATTTTTATCAGATAAAGACATAACATTTCAGGGAGGTTAGGTCACTGCTCAGGCACCCATTTCTGTAATGATTGAGGCAGATTTTAATCCAGTGATTTTTCTATTGCTTCAAGCTGATTTTTCTCTAAGTGTCTGGGCCCACACTTTACTGGTCCCTCACTTACTGCTTAAGTTTCTAGAAAATAGTGACTGGGGTGTATGAAAAGCAACTCACAAAGAGAAAGATGGTTCCAAGCTTCTTAGTCCCCTGGCCCACACATCCCTGATTTGGAAGAAGTCATGGATCATCTTTCCCTATTCTCCAAGGGGCCTGAGCCAGCACACTGGCATCTACCTCCCAGGTTTAGAGGGCAGGTGTTCATCACACCCTTCTGCCCTGCCCATTATGGTTGGGATGGTTCTGTGAAACTGAGTATTGCATTTAACATTTGAAGAATCAGTGTAGTTTTGCAATTCATAAGCACTTCTCTCCCTCTACTTTCAGGCCCTAAAGCCATGACTAGAAACTTTAAGAAATCTATTGCATCAGGTACCTTGTTCATGAAAAGAAAATATTAATAGCTCACATTTGTCACTTTGATCTAATCCCACCACTTCAGAAGCCCTGTGGGCCTGGTGGAGCCATGATGAGCCCATTTGCTGGTTATAGTGCAGAGGCCTCTGCCCTGTAGTCCATTCTGTCAAAATAAACTCTGAAGAGGTTTCATGGAAAATGGTTCAACTCAGGCTCCTGTCAAATGATTTCTTGCAAAATAATTTAAAGCAGGGCCAGCTCAAGCCTGGTGCAGCATGGGCTTATTTTTAGCACTACACAGAAAAGGTTGTGACATATTCAAGTACCAGAGTGAAGAGAACAGGCTCTGGAGTCGCACTGCCTGAGCCCAAGTTTCTGCTCCTGCTTGTGTGGCTCCCAGGGACCTCTGACCTCCTGTTCCTTCCAGGATATCCTAATTCAGAAAATGAGGATCATGACAGTAGCCACCTCAAAGGAAGGCTGAGAGTAGCAAATAAGACAATCTATGTAAGGAGTTTACCACAGTGCCTGACACAGGGCAAGCACTCACATAGAAAATGTCCCCTGTTATTAAGATTATATGGATTCTATATCATGTAAAGAATGATTGGCAGAACTGGGGAACATAAACCTGTGAAGGAGATAAAGCAATAGAGAAGAGAAAAGGATGTGGGTCCAGAAGGACTATTTTCAAACTTCTGAAGTGGAATCATGCCATGCCTACAGACCTTTGCTCTGTGTGGCCACAAAGGGCAGAACTAGGTCAATGAGGAAACATTGCCAAGAGGCAGGTATAAGGTTAGAACAAAGAGGAATTTTCTAAGAGCCAGAGATGTTCATAAAGGGGGAGCAGGATGACTAGTGTGCAGGTGCCCAGCTAGGGCTAGGAGTCTGCCTGTGGTGAACCAAGCAGATGGCCTTTTCTGTATCAGAGGTTGGCCAGAAGAGGTAACCTCTGATGCCCCTTCCCAGTTGACCATTCTATTGCTTTGATAATTAGGGGGGGCGGGGGAAGTGCTGATAGCCAGGGTGTGGCTGCTCAACCTGAAGGAGGAAGATGGACTTTGGACCAATCTCAGCATTCACAACCTTCAGGACTTACTTGATGTGCTCAGAACGCCATTTGCTGATGGCAGTGGTAGCTCCAGGCACCAGCAATGGCTTAAGAAACCAAAAGCACTTCTTGAGCACCTGCTGGGTGCCATGGCAGTAATCCAAGTGTAAAATGACCAGGTTGGAAGCCAGTGGGTCATTCCAGTTCACAGGCAACTCCCCAACCCCTCTCCAGCAGAGCCTCAGGTTCTGGCCCTTTACCACCTCTTTACCACCAAACCACAGACACAACCCCTGACCTAGGTCTTGCCAATGGTAAGTCTCCTGGGCCAAGCTGCACACAGGGAAAGACACTGGGGCATAGAGAAAAGGCAAGGAGTATGGGGTCGAGGAAGAGAGAGAATCTGTTCCCTAAAAATTGATTCAGAGGTGGGGCACCAAGCAGGCATTTTTCATCATGAAATAGTGTTACTTTTATAAACTGTAAAAAACAAAAATAAGTTTGAAAATAGAAACTATTTTACCAAGAAAAAACATTTGTTGAAACTACACTATAAATCCAAGAAAAAAATTTAATTCCCAAAGTACGGCTCATACGCTATTTTCCAACTATTTCCTATATACTTTCCTGCTAATTTATACAGTCTCACCACTGAGAACTCAAAAGCAGCTGTGAGTATCAAAAGATTAGAAGGAAAATATGCATGGCCTTGGGGATATTCTGTGTACTCATTTAATTATTTGCCATCTGGCAATGCCTGGTGACATGTTGAAACCAATTGGTCAGACTGGCTAGAATCTCACTGAGGAAGAAGATGGTCCACCTCTTCTCAGGGAGAATGTACTAAAAAATCCAAAGACCCCAGCTTTTGATCCAAGTTGCTGGATCTGCCACTGTGTCAGTTCCTCCATCCCCATCTTCTACCTTCTCTGCAGTGACAATTCATGTCCCAGCATGTCAATGTCCTTTACTGTGTTTGGCTGGCTGTCTATAGGAAAATCCCACTGTTTCTGCTTCTCCTGAAAGCATTTCTCTTCCACTGACTCCTCTCCCAGCTGACTGCTACAGCATTAGTTTAGGTCCAGACCATCCCCCGCCTGGCCTACTCACATCCTCTAAAACCACTGGTCTCCAGCACCACCAGGAGGTGACTCCACAGTCCATCCTCCCCCATGAAGGTTTCCTGAGGTCAGTCGGCCCCTCCCAGCCTCAGGAGGAGAATGAGCAACCAAAGCAGTATGCATAGGTATAGCCCAGGGCAAGAAAGGGACATAGGTTCCTCCTCACATGCCAGCTCTAAAATGTGGCATTGGCTGCCACAGTCAGAAACAAGGCCACCAGGATCAGTTATTCTTCCACCTGAGGGGAGTTAGAAGATGGGAAGTGCAGCACTCAGGCCACCTCCATGCTATCCTCGTAAGGGGCAGTGCATTCCATGGAACTCAGGCTAACGGCCCCTGGTCTGAGTGTTGGTTCTTTCATCCCTTCTGATTTCCTAGGAAATCCCTTCAATGATCCAGTCCCAGGGCTCAATTTCATTGCCACTCACCACCTGCTGTACCATACTTCTCCTCCTCCAATTCAGCAAACTCTGTACCTTTTCTCATCAGAGACCTTTACAGCATCTATAAACTTCTCCAAGTGGGCCAGAGATCAACTGACGCCACCTTTGCCTTGCTATCCAACACATGGATTCTGGAATTCCACACTCCCACCCTCTCCACCACTTAAGGAATCTGTTGGACACATAAAACTTGGTCTACTTATGGTATTGCCATTATTGGACCATCTCAGTGTCTGTGGCTTCTGGGACCATGGACCCATGAAGTGTAGAAATAAGATCTACTTCTCCCAAGCTCGGCACAGCAGGGCACTGTTAGGAAAAACCCAGAGCCCACTACCCCAGCCCACCCCCAAAATGACTCCCTGTGGGACCCTGGGCAGTATTCCCCTCTCTGAAACTCAGCTTCCCACTTATAGTAAGGTAGAATTCAAGCAGAGGGCCTCGGAAGTCACACTCAGGTCTAACACAACTCAAGAACACAGGCAAAACGCACAAATTCATGCCTTTTCCTGACTATGAGGGTAATAACTCAGGGCTGGGCTCAGTGAGACAGCAAATACCACTCCTCTGGGTGCCACAGACCCGCCATTGCGATGAGCGAGAATCCTAAAGTGGGTATTCAGTGCTCTGGGATGCATGTTTGTGCAGCTAAGCATAATGGACAATGAAGAATGATTTTATCTCCCTTTGAGAACATAAGTACACTATTCTATATTTATATCTTCCATCTCCTAATTTAGATGGGAAGAACTTTTTCTGATCAGCCCTTACTTGCCAATGATTTTGTTCTACATCTAAATGAAGAATAGGAGTCATATAAGTTCGCAGATTGAATGGATGGCTGATTTACAAAGCCCTTAAAATGTGGCTGCAGGCCGACGTTGGCAACCCCATAATTAGATATGGCATGCTCTGCAATGATGTATTTTTTACTGTTTTTTAATAACTCAGTCCTCCTTCTGGGATGAGGGGAAAAATGGAATTTGTTAAAAATAAATCAAGATTTAGTGGCTTTTCAGCCTTCTGCCGCTTGTTGCTCAAAATATTCTATAAATAAGAGAAGCCCTGCCCTATAGTGCACTGTAAACACCCACAGACACTCAGAGCCAAATTCTTCCAATTATGACCCTGTGCCTGTTGCCAAGCTACTGCAAGGACCTACTTGAAAGGCAGCCATCTAGGCCACTTCCTGATTAAGCTGCCCTGTAGCAAGGAACCAAGGCCTGCTGCTTTGGCATAGTATCTAGTCTCAAATAATTGTCCCATGCTCTTGAAATTAAGCATTTTCCTTGTGATAGAATTACAATTCAGAGGCTAGTGAAAAACTAACCACCTTGCCCATCTGTCCATCTGTCTGGGTCATGTGTATGTTTAAGATCTTGGGCTGTCACATGTTGAACTAAAATCTGGTAGCAGAAGTGCATTCATGACCAGCTTCTCTAATTGTGTTGTGCGAATTAAGGTCAAACAAAAGTAGGTCAACTATCAACATGACAGGTGAGTTGGATGCAGCCTGCCCTTCTAAACAGCTTCTGCACTAAACAGTTTGGGTCACTGATGCTAAAAGCAGCAGGCTGAAATGGTTGTTTTAAAGTCCTTACCACACCTCAAGAGGGGAAATGTGGTTGGCATCAGGTGTTGGGTTTGCAGCTCTTAGGATCAAATGCCAGTGCACCAGTTGGCACTGCCCAACCCAGCTTTTGTGTGACTGCAACAAACCCTTAAAGAACTGCATGCAGACAATCAGGAGATTGCAGTGTGCCACATTCGCACTGAGAGAGAAATCACTTCCAGCTCCTTAGTAACCAGAATGCTCAAAGCAGCGTTGAGCAAAATGGGTCCTGGCTAGAAACAAATCACTCTCCCTCCCAACAGGAGGCTCTTCATTTACTGTTGGCTTGCTGGGCGAGCAGTCCAAGAGGAGCACTCGAGATCTTCACAAGGCCCTGGGATATGGTACCCACCCCAGGAGCTCAACTCTGAATTGGGGGGCGGAGGCAGGGTCTTAGTGAACAAGTACCTCCAAAAGAGAATGATATGTATTATGGAGTCAGATTTTCCAAATTCAAAAATGGGACCAAGATACTTGGGCAGCATTTTTAAAAGCAGGAATCCTGGAATACTTGGAATGGGAAGAGGCACAAAGCATTGATCCTCCTCAGAGAGGTCTCCCTTGGCTGACCAATCTGAAGTGGTGCTTCCTATGACTCCCACATTACTCTGGACTCTAACTCCTTGATTGCGGACATGATCTTGTGTACTTATGGCTGCTCTGATTAGAATATGGGCATCAGGAGAGCAGAAATTCTGTCTTGTTCTTGACTGTTTCCAGGGCCACTGGAACAGTCTCTGGCTCTTAGCAAGTGCTCAGTAGATGCCCACGAAGAAACTCATCCATGCCAGACCTCTGGAAGAGCAATGTATAGATCATGCTCCCTCTGCCTCCATTGCAATGCCATGAGGTGAAACTCCTGGAATTCTCATCCCACCAGAAAAATCAGGGCTCAGAAAGGGTGTGTATTTTGCCCAGCATTGGGCATCTAATAACTGATGAAGCTGGAATTCAAACCAGGCATTAAGGGTTCTAATCTTGGCTTTATAATGAGCATCTATTGCTTTTATAATTCAGAAAAGGCAAAAAAGAAAAGCTTTGCAGGAAAATTTATTCATCATAAAGAGCTTTGTAGTCAGATACAGTGGCACACACCTGTAATCCCAGCAATTCAGCAGGCTGAGGCAAGAGGATAGTAAATTCAAGGCCTCAGCAACTTAGTGAGGCCCTAAGCAACTTAGCAAGATCCTGTTTCAAAATAAAAAATAAAAAGGGCTGGGGATGTGGCTCAGTGATAAAGCATCCCTGGGTTCAACCCCCAGTGCCGAATAAATAAAAAGAAAGAAAGAAAGAGCTTTGTATCAAACGATCTAATATATAACATATTCAGTTCATACAGTAAAAATCCAACCCCATCTCCTACAGAAAGCATTGTCACCATAGCCAGAGCAGGAGAAGTGATTCTGGGGCCTTCTTCCACCCGCAATAATATTCATTATTGCTGTCACTGTTAGAAAAAGCAGGCTTATTCAATGGTTCACTGGAAAGATTCCAAGGAGAGGCCTATGAACAAGTTTGAGATTGAGGAATTAAAGTGTTTGGAATCTGTCTTCTCCCAAACCCATAGCTTGAAAACTGGAAGAAAGAAAGAAAGAAAGAAAGAAAGAAAGAAAGAAAGAAAGAAAGAAAGAAAGAAAGAAAGAAAGAAAGGAGGAAGGAAGGGAGGGAGGGAGGGAGGGAGGGAGGATGGATGGATGAGCCAGGCATCTTGGTGCACACCTGTAATCCCAGCAGCTTGGGAGTCTGAGGCAGGAGGATTGCAAGTTCAAAGGGAGTCTCAGCAACTTAGCAAGGGCCTAAGCAATTTAGCAAGACCAAAATACAAAACAAACAAGCAGGGCTGGAGTCAGCCCTGCTTGTTTGGCTCAGTGGTAGAGCACTTGCCTAGCATGTGTGAGGCACTTGGTTCGATTCTCAGCATTGCATATAAATAAATAAAGTCCATTGGCGACTAGGAAAATATTTAAAAAAAAAAACAGGCAAAAAAGGACTGGGGCTGTGGCTCAGTGGTTAAGCACTCCTGGGTTCAATCCCTGGTACAAAAAAAAAAAAAAAAAAAGAGAGAGAGAGAGAAACAGCATACCTTTTAAAATTAAGATTTCAAAAACATATAAATTAGAAAACAGAGATTTATATTTACCTGAGTTGAGAGTTGAAAACACTAAATTCTGTGGAAGCTAAGTTTATCCCCCTTTATAATCTAAATCCCAATAACAGTCCTATCAGTCTGATGTTTGGGGTCAAAAAACTCTATCCCATCTGTCTGGTAGATGCAGGCTATGGCTTGAGTTTATGTGCAAATCAACAGGTGCATCTCATCCAAATGACCAGGGCAGTTCTGTGTGGATATATTTCTCAGATATAAGAAATAAATGCAAAATGGCAAATATTATCAATCCAACAGGTATTTCCAAATGCTTCAAGGATGCCTGATAGCTCTCAGTTACCAGCATCCTGCAGAAGTGTGAAGTGCTGCATGATTGCAAATGAGGAGCAGCATGAGGATAAAAGGGCACATAACCTGACCTTCAGGATCAGAAATGTTCAACCGAGATCCCTGGGGGGATTTCAGGGTAAATGTTTCACGACAAGGGTTGGGTTTGTATTTGTCATGTGCAACTTTTTCTGGGGAGAGGGTCTGTAAATTCACCAGATCCACAAGAGATCTGTGACCACCCAAAGACTAGAAGCATCTACCAACCCTTCTGCTGCTGATCCTGTTTTATTTAGGATGATATAAACAGCTACACAGGAAGACCCCTGGCTCTGACAGTAAACAAGATGATGTTGACAGTCAGGGAAGACTGTCAAAGCTCTTGCCAGACAGTCTAGCAAAAGTTTCTGGTCAGTCGGAGAATGAAAAGAGGTCACTGGCTAAAAGGAATCGAGAAACTGCTGAATCTTAGTTTGAGCTGGTGGACTTGAGAAGGACAAATGGCATGGTCAGAAAAGAACAGGGAGCCAACTTAGGGACCAGAGAGTCTTAGGCAAGTGAACTTGTGAGCAACAGTATGGGACAGAAAAAAGAATACAGGCTTTGGCACCAGGCTGGGCTCCACCTGAATCCTAGCTGTGTGACCTGGGGAACAGTGATGGTGATGATAACAACAATGACAATGACAACTGTATCTGCAACATGCTGTTATTTACTGACAGCATGATGTCTAACACACGGTAATCGAGCACTTACATACTTATAAAATAGCATATGTTATTTCATTTAATTTTCACAGCAGCTCTATGAACCCTCTCTATATTATCTCCACTTTCCAGATCTGGAAAAAGAAAGTTAAAGAGATTAAGTGGGATTCCCAAGGGCCACAGCTAGTTGGGACTCAACCTGAGTCTGCTCAACTCTGAGTCCATACTGTTAACTACTAAGCTCCACTGCACTGCCCAGCCTCAGCTCCCTCATCTGTTAAAAAAAAGAAAAAAAAAAAAAAGTAATCCTCACCCTGCAGACTGGTAGGGAATAGACAGAACACATATGAAGGGTGCCCGGCACAGGAAGCTCTCCAATAAAGCTGCTCCTGTCTTTCCTACATCATGGGGACCTCTGAAAGGGAGAGGAAAGGTAGGAGGTGAGCATCTGCTCTACAGATGGTATGGCGTTTCACTTCACAGGAGTCAGCAAGAACCCCTGGGGTTTGGACCAAGGCTTTAGAGACTGGAATGACAAACCCTCCATGAGGGACATTTCAGCAAGATGGGTAAGAACATAGGTACTCAGAGGTAAAAGGATTTTCGTCAAAATTTGGAAAGGATTGAATTATCAGGAGGAAAGAAAGTCTCAAAAAGCAGTGCCAGACAGCATGGCCACACCTAGACCAGGATTATGTGTGTTTGGGATTGCGGGGGCAGGTAAGGCCTTGCTCCTGGGTCTGTTAAGAGAGGGAGTGGAAGCCCTGGTTATCAGTGAGCCCAGCCTGGGACTTGGGCAGAAGCCATGCATTATTAAAAAAGGAGAAAGAAAGAAAGAAAAGAAAAGAAAAGAAAAGAAAAGAAAAGAAAAGAAAAGAAA
>JAJEJO010000377.1:66513-98168 GCA_020662805.1 Glaucomys volans | reverse complement strand
AAGAGAAGAGAAGAGAAGAGAGAGAATTTGTTAGAGCAAGTCAGTTCTGAAGTCAAATATGGAGAAATGTAGCCACTGCAAGAAAGAACTAATGCCTCTGTGGGTTTGTAATGTGTGAAGATCAAGGGGCCTATCTGCAGGAGGAAGAGCACCACTCACTGATAACACCACCTTGACCACAGTCTCCTTGAAAGATTGAGTTGGGGAGGTTACTAGGCAGCTCCCAGTGCTACTTGGAGTGCCAACTGCACTGCATAGAACATGCACCTCAGGGCTTATGTGTGCTTGTAAGAAAAGCATCACAAGTATGGCCAGCTTAGCCCTCCTGCTGTTCTTATAAAGGAATCACTATACCAAGTTATACCAAGAGAAATTAAAGATGCTCAGAGGTCTTCAGGTCCTGTCATCTTCCCCCTCATCACCCCTGTAGCACAGGCTCAGCATCAATTTCCTGGACCATTTTAACAGCCTCTCAAGTAGTTCTGCTGCCTCGCTCCCACAGTCCGGCCCCCGCACTGCCACCAGCTGGCTTTCTAAAATAAAAGTGCTGACCACGTCACTCACCTCCTGAAAGATGTCTACTAGATTTGCAATGCCTATGGAATAAATTCCAAAGTCTTAGCTTGCATGCAGGCATGCGCTAACTCATTCATTTGTTCATCACCCATCTAATGTTTCATGATCACGATCTGTGTGCCAGGCTCTGTTTCAGGCTCTGGAGTGGTGTGTGCAATGGATAAGATAAGGTCCCTCCTTGTGGATTTACATTCTAGTGGAGTCAAACAGTAAACAAGAAGACGTACAGAATATAAAGTCAGGTAGTGATGGGTGCTAATGAAGAAAAATAGAGCAAGGCAAAAGAGCAGAGTGATTTCAGGGGTGTTTTTTGTAGACAGGCGAGAGACAGCACTTAAATAGAGACCAGAATGGAGTGAGGGTAAGCCAGACAAAGACGCGTGGGAAGGAGCAACACAGGCTGAGGAGAGCAAGTGCAAAGCCCCCAGAGCAAGAAAGAGGAGCTGCAAGAAAGGCACAGTGGCTGAAGAGAAGTAAGCAAAGCAGAAAGTGCTGAGAGATGAGAACAGAGAAGTGAAGGGGGCTGGCAGCCATAGCAAGAAGTTTAGAATCTACTCCAAGGATGCTGGGAAGCCACTCGAGAGTGCTGAGGAAGAAAGTGATAAGCACTTCTTTTGAAAAGCTTGCTTTGCCTGTTTGGAGAATGGTAGCAGTAAGGCCAGAGGGAAGTGGAGAGATCCACTGAGAGATAGCAGTTGGGACAAGAGTGGAAAGGAGCGGTAGCTTTGAGGGTGTGCTTTGAAGGGAGTATTGTCAAGAACTGCACTCAGACAACATGGAGAATGAGGGAACAGCAGAATCCACGATGATGCCTATATTTTGAGCCTGGGTGGTGTCACATAAGATGGGGAAAACTGCTGAGCGGTAAGGTTGTTTTTCTTTTTAAGAACAAATTAAGAGTTCTGCTTAGTTATGTTGGGTCTGGATGACCACTACACCTCACAGCGTAGCTGCTGAGTGGGCAGTGGGTTTGAGAGTTGAGGGCTCAGGAAGAAGATTCAGGCTGGAAACAAAAGTTTGGGGCTTGTCAGTATATTGGGGACCCATCATAATGTGGCAGCTTAGATTCTCTGCTGCTTGGCCCCCACTGCAGACATGTGCCCAGTGTCACCTTTTACCAGGACTCTGGCCTCTGTCCTGTGGTCCCTTCTGCTTGGAATGCTCTTCTTGGACTTCTACAGATGGCAGAGTCTTCTTCACCTTTTAAGACTTGCTCAAAATTAATCTTTTCTCTGTAAGTCCCTTCCTGACTCCCTAAGAGAGAGCAAGTGCCCCTCTCTTTTCTCTCACAGTAGCCTAATGTATACCTCGGTGATGGCACAGTCTTTGTGCCACCTGAGCCACTTACCCCTTTCCTGCCTGGGAACTCCTGAGGGCAGTGACTGTAAGCCTATTCTCCTGTGCACCCCTATTGCCTAATGCGAAGTCTGAGCATGGCCAACATAACGAAATGAATGGAGTCCTCCTCTGTGCAAAGAGGAACGAAAGAAATCACATATGTGCAAACTGACTCACACTGCAGCTGCTGTCTGCAAGGGGAAAAAGTGGAAAAAAATAAGGTGCTGTCACCACTGAGGCACTAATGAAGCTCAATGGGGTAGAATGGCATCTTCCCTGAAGGAGCTGCTTAACAGCAAGAAAGAGCTTCAATAATCTAAGAGTTGAGTAGATATCTCAGGGCATGAAGAGGTGTCATGAGTTCTGCATCTGACGGAGGTGTTTCAGGTTTGAACTGCAGAAACACCCACTGAGTCCAAAAGCAACACTCCAGGAGTCAAAGGCAGAGGGAAGGAAGCTGACATCCCTTTTTATTTAATCCTGAGAGCAATCTGGGAAGCTGGGCCTATCAGCCCTCCTTTACAGATGAGGACAAGGGGTATCAGAGAAGAAGGTGATTTGCCCAAGGTCGCAGAGTTGGGAAGTGCAGAATTCACAGCCAGGTCTGTGAGATCCCAACACCTGTGTTCAATCAGCACACTCAAAGCCTCACTCCATAACACAGAGTCCTATAGCGTGCAAGATGCTGTGGACCACAGGGCCCCAGACTGCCATGGAAACATGGTTCTGGTGAGGGGCTGTGATTTGCCAGTGGTTACTGAGGCGTCGCCAAAAGAACAGAGGCTTGGAGCACTGGCTGCATTCTCTTAGCGGGAAGAGAAAAAGCAAAACATACCATATTAACAGTCTAATCTTTCTGCCTACAAGTATCTTACAAACAAAAGTAAGAAGAAAGGGAAATAGAGTTTTTTGTTTGTTGGTTTGTTTTTACAACTTGCTGTTGCTCTGTGATTCAGGTAACTGGGCAGCTGTCACTGCACCAAATGGGTCACAAAATCAACACCACAGATCAAACTGACTGATGCACGGCAGTTCTCTCATACGCCCATATAAATGTTTGTTGCCCACCTACTGTGTGCAGCAGCAAGGCAGCACAGGATAAGAAGGAGAGTCCTGGAATTAAACTGTGGCTCCCTGACTCACTGCTGTGCAATAGTATATTAACCTAAGTCTCAGTTTCCTCATCTGTACAAAAGAATGCAGAGCCCATTTCACAAAGGTTCTGGTGTCCTCAGGACTAAGTGGGATGACACAAATGCCTGGCATGCAGCAGGTATCTAATGGTTGGTAGTTTGTTGATCACTGAGCAAGCAAAAGAACTTATGTGCACTGTAGAAAAAGGAATGGAAGAAAGAGCTATATCCAAGCTCTTGTAAAATCTTAGTAGGATAAAATAGCATCCTCTGAGGGCTTACTGAAGCATAAGGAAATTCTTTAAGAAATTTATAGTTGCTGAGTATTTTAAGGTGGGGTGGGAGAAGGAAAGGCAGAGTGAGAGGAAAAGGGAAAGGGAAAAGAGAAGAGCTGAATTTGAATATACCAGTGTATTGGCAAGAGTCAAAAGAAGTTAACATGTACATAAAAAAAAAAAAATTACTGCTGGGCTTGGTGGCGCAG
Organism: Glaucomys volans; assembly: GCA_020662805.1. Classification (NCBI taxonomy): domain Eukaryota; kingdom Metazoa; phylum Chordata; class Mammalia; order Rodentia; family Sciuridae; genus Glaucomys; species Glaucomys volans. Next base: position 94,637 of record JAJEJO010000377.1, on the reverse strand, counting down.
GCCTGTATTCCCAGTGGCTCAGGAGGCTGAGGCAGTAGAATTGTGAGTTCAAGGTCAGCCTCAGCAATTTAGGGAGGCCCTAACTCAGCAAGACTCTGTCTCTATATAAAATATAAAAAAGGGCTGGGGATGTGGTTCAGAGGTTAAGCATCCCTGAGTTCAATTCCCCGTACCAAAACAACAATAGCAACAAAACACAATGTTACTTTTTCTCTAATGGATAGAACTGCCTATTAATTATTTATGGTTTTATTTTCTCTGCTCAACTCTTATTCAATCTTCAATACCACTACCCCCCTTTGCTTGATAAATCTTTTCCATCCTACCCTATCTGGAGGATTAATATGTTTCTATTAGTCAATCTGTATTATTGTGCACACTATACTGTCTCTGCCTTTTGGGCTTTCCCAACCAAATATTGAGCTCCTGAGAACATGTTGTGTACCCAAGGGGTAGCCTTCTTCACCCCAAGGCTACCAGCTTGAAGAATCCCTAGAGGAGAACCTTCCCTCTATTTCAGAAAGATGAGACAGACCTCACACTACAGAGTGTTAATTCTTTGCTGAACATGTGAAACACACCTTTCAAATATTAATTGATACATTCCTCCAATTGCCCCTGCAATAGAAATACTGTCCCTATTTTGTAGAAGGGAGCACTGAGGCTCAGAGAAGTGAGCTCATCAGTCAAAGGGTCATGCTGCTAGTGAAAATGATGACGCCAGAATTTGAACCAGGGTCTGGCTCCAAATTCCTTTCCTCTGGACCAGACTGCCCAGTGTGGTGCTAGTGAAGCTGAGAGCATCTGGAACATCTAGGCATCAAATCTACTGCAATCTCACAAAGAAGGTTAGAGCTGAGGAGCTATGACCAAACAAAGGGCAAACACCAGCTCAGAGAGAAGCAGACCAGAAGGGCTCCAGAGAAGGTGGAATTCAAAATGTCACGTGCAGTTAGTGGTGAAGTAACCATTTCCCAGATCTGTCCTTTCTGTGGAAAAGGAGAAAGCCTGGGCTAGGAGCTCTAAGCCATGTGAAATCAGTAAGGGCTTCTGGTCAAGAATTTTCAGATCCCTCCTGAAAGGTTTGAAGATAAGAACTTAATTGTTAGCATCTCTAGGAGAAAGCTGTGGACAAAAGTGGCCACAGGAAGTCTGGGAACATCACTTCCCTTTCCTTTCCCTACCCCTAGCTCAGTAAAGGAGATGTTGTGGCATCTTGTGGACAAAAACTTTGTCTCAGCCACACAGCATCACTTGTGATTCCCTGCTCCCCAGTCTCCTGTGCCTCAGGTCTGGCCCTCCCTGGTCCAGCCCCTTCCAGTGTTGACTCCACAGAGGTGCTACGAGGTCAGGCCTTGCTGGGAAGGGCCAGCCAGACCTGTGATGGCAGGAAAATAGAAGCCATGATTTGGCTATTATTCTTTCAAAGTCTACCTGGCACAAATAATATCCTTAATTAACAATTGATTACAACATTTAGGGAACATTTTTGACAAATTGCAGGCTGGTAACCATCACCAATGTCAAGGTATAAAATCATTTAGTTAAATCCACCAATTCATATATTTTGAATGTTTTTTTAAATCAAATAATGCCACTTTTATGGCATATTTGTGCACTTTTAAAACTTGCTTTTTGTGTATGTGTTGAAGCAAAAACTAGATTATCAAAGCTATAATAGGATGCTCCTGGGAAGAGCATGAATTTGCACAGCCTTTCTGGAGGGTAATTTGGTTATATGTATTCAAATTTTAAATGGAAAGGGCTTAAACCAAAAGTCCCTCTTCTAGGTATCTATACCATAGAAAATCTTGTGCAAAAAAGTTCACAGGTATGTGCAAAAACTTCTACAGCAGCCACGACTGTGATGGCAAAAGATAAGAAACAACATGAGTGTCTACCAATACTGGGATGATTAAATAAATTTAAAATACATCTACAACTGGAGTACAACTGTAAAAAACAATATACTTTCATGTATCAATTTGGAAAAATCACTATAATAATTGAAAGCTTTAAAAAGAAAGTTGCAGAACAGTATGTACAGATTCCATTTTTATAAAACAAAAGTAAAAGCATGTATGTTAGGGGTGAGAGCAGAGTGTGGGTTGGGGAACAGGAGCATGGCTAGAAATATATAAGCAACAAAGTCTTGAAAGTGGTTAGCTTTCGGGAATGTTTGGAAATGGGGGTCAAAGAAGACTTTCTTGTTTAGTTAAGGCACTTCAGAGTTGTCTGAATTGTTACAGGATATATGACTGTTATGACGATAAATATAAAAATCAGGTTTTAAAACCTCACGGAAAATTACAATTTTTAAAGACTTCAGTGTTTGCAAGGACTCCCCTGGAGCAAGCCAGCTGGAAGCTGGTCCACCCTCTGCACATGACAATGGGCTGCTCTGGCTGGAAGGGGCACCAGTCTGTCTAAGGAAATACTGTAGAAGGAAAAGGTCTGCAGGACTGAGAATCTCACCCCCTCATCTACTTCCATACAGATTTTGCCAAATTATAACTAATTTAATGAGAAGGTAAAAAAAAAAAAAAATGATTGTCTTCAATTTTTTCAAAATCATATCATATTCTAAGTCATTGAATTAAAGCAATTCACTTTGTTTGCAACCTCCCTCATAAGAATGAGAACTTAACATGTAAAATAATTTTCCTATCTGTGGTCAAAGTTGCTAATGAAAATAATGTGAAACTGATACACTGTAGCTAAGGGGCTACAAACTCTATTATGCACAGGCCAAGCCAGCCATGCAAGGTGCAAAGAGTCAGCACAGGGCAGAAGTAGAAGAGAGAGACAGCTCTCTGGAGAGGGAATCACTCTTCACATGGCCACAAGAAGACAGACCCAGAGATGCCAGACTGATCAATTTCCCATGAAGAGCTGGAAATTTGGATTTTCACACAAAATCTACCAATTTTTAAAATGTTAGCCGCTAATTCAGAGGTTATAGAACATCATGACACTGAATGAGATACATCTGCAGGCCAGATGCATCTCATTAGTGGGGTGTTCTCAACCTGGGCCTGAAGGTATCTGCTTTTTTTTAAGTAACTGATTTTGTTTCATTTTATTCTTAGAAAGATGGAGTGAGGCAGGGAAATGGTATGGAATAGAGAGAAAAAGAAGAAAGTCAAGTAATGTTCTTAAGAAAATCTTTCTAAGATACCTGTGAAAACAATGGTAGTTATCTATGTTACATTCTGAAGAAATTGTTTACACTTACTTATCTGTGCCAGGCACACAACTTGGTGTTTTTATTGTGTGTGTGTGTTGGGGGAAGGGTATGTTTACAGTATCTTTATTTGTGATAGCCAAAAACTAAAATCAACCCAAATGTCCAGGAGCAGGTGAAAGTATAAGCAAATGGCACCATACTTTGACAGCAGAATTTTTCAGTTCCAGAGTAAAGAGTAACTCGCCGTTGTTACTGACAATGAACCTGTAAGAACTTACTACTATGCATTAAACATTTATCATAAAAAATTTTAAATAATAGCATTAACCACTGAAATGCTCCTCTATGCCAGGTGCTATCCAGGCATTTGGCATCCTGGATTGCCGATGTGGGTCACACAGCCAATGGGAAAGATTCCAATAAAGGTCTGTCTAACAAACCTCCCTCAGAAACAAAAAAGAAAAACAACAGAGAACTTAGACTCAACATCATAAAATTGGGCTCAGCCATTTTTTCCAAAGCCAAAACAACAACAGATATATTTGTGCTAATAATATCTGGATATAATCCATGATTCACAAAGTGCTTTCTTTATCTGCCATCTCACTTACTCATTGCAGCCTTTTAACTGCGCATCTTAGGCTTTAATCTCTTATCCAGTCTTACACTATTACCAACAATAATACTTTTTAAAACAATAGCAATGATAGCAGATACTAGGTATTTTGTATTTTCTACATGGCAGGCATGGTGCTAAGCACATTTTCATTTCCTTCATACAAAAACTTTTTAAGGTCACTCCTTCTATCCCATTTGCAGATGAGGACCCCAGGGCTTAGAAAGCCTGGTGGTATGCCCTGGGTCCTGTGATAGTGTGCAGCTGATGTTCTGGAGTGGGTCTGCCTCCAGAGCCAAGTGCCCTTTGAAGGAGATGTCTCGGGGGCATCTGTGCTTTAAGCCCATCTCAGTTTGTTGCTGGCAAATATCCTTAGGGCCTGGCTAACATTCCTTTCCCCATTGTCCACTTTCCCCACTTGGTCAGAAGCCATTTTTAAGTTTTTATTTTTCCCACACAAAAACAGTATGAGTCATTTGGAACTCAGCCAGGCTGCCCTTAGAGGGCCCTGGTGGCCTGGTGAGGTGCCCTGGGGGACCCCGCTTCCCCTGCTGCCCAGTCCCTGCCCAGCTGACTGAGTCTAGATAGATTTTCACATCACTGTGATCTAAACAGTCACAGGGATCTGACAGTCACAAAAAGCTGGTAAAGAGGTCGCTGAGATACCAAATTTGGGGGTGGGGGGAGGTCTCCTTGGATTGGGAGAGGAGAAAATATTTATTTAGCCAAGAACTATGATGTGTCTATTATTCCTAGTGGCACATTAGACCTCCAAGAGAAGGAAATATAGCAGGATTATAAATTATGCAAGTAAAAACATCATGCAAGATAAACATACACACATACATACAAACTGCATCATAGAGAAGCCGCTCTTAAGGTAATAACTTCTGGTTCTCCCTCACCCCTTCTGTAGAGACCTGAGCCCTGGCTGTCCAGGTATTGCCCTGCCACAGAGACCACAGTCCAGGGCTGGTCTGATCCTGACAGGCTCTGGAAGGACAAGAACGGCAGGCACACAAGGTCATTATGACCCGCCAAGGTCAGTCATCCTCAGAGTGTGTGAAGGTCCAGACACCAGAGGAGGAGCAGCTGGCTCTATCTTGGGAGGCCAAATGGTCCATTTCCTTACAGATGGACAACAAGGGGCTGATAGGATAGTGAAAAGGGCAAAGGGAATGGGCAGAAAGAACAGACCCCACCATGGCTCAGATTCTTCCTTCCCACTGTGAGCCCTGATGCAGGAACCAAGTGAGGCAGTGGGTTAATCCCCAGGCACAAACTCCAAGAAGGGGAAGGTCTGGGGCAGCTCTTTCATGGCCATTGCCTAGACTCCCATGATACAAGGGCATGGGTGAATGGGAGGTTCCCTCAGGCTGCCAGTCAACTCTGTGTGGCGCACCTACCTAGAATCCTGGGTACTCTTGTTATCCCAGGGTTTCCAGGGACTGCCAGCAGGGAACAACATTCTCTAATAACCACACAAATAAATGCAAACATAAGATGACCTTTGTGATGAGCATTAGGGATGTACAAGAGGATTAGCTGCCAGAATGTGTGACAGAGGATCTATAGGGTATGAGTGAAGAAGAGCATGTACCTTCAGGCCAGCATCTGGGACCAGCCCCTGCTTTCCCCGAGACTCTGTCAGGTGGGACCCTAGTCTTCTTATATGGTGTCTTTGGGATAATAATGATAACACACCCCAGCCACTATCTACCAAACCACAAATATGAAGTAGTTAAACACCAAGCACTTTGATAGTGAGCAGTCCACCAGCAGAAGGTAATCACATGGGAAGGTGATACTGAGACCTGGCCTTCCCTCCAGGGAAGTCAAGGGAAGCTCCCACCAAATCATCTGAGATTTTAGGGCAAACAGGCACAAGCTAGGGAGTACTGGAGGAAAAAGCATTCCATGTAGAAGAAACAGTTGTAGGAAGTCCCTTGCAAGGGAAGGCAGCATCAGAAGAATTTCTAGGCAAGAAAAGCTGGGTGTCCTGGTCAGTAAGGACCCTCCATTCCAGATGAAAGTCTTTTAGAAAGCCTTCCTAGCTTACTGTAAGCCCCTGAATAAAAGCTGTATTCTTTGTACAACTTCCAGTTTTGTGGAAGAAGCAGAAAGTGAAGGAGACAACTAATGTTGAGATGAAGACCTCCAATGAAAATGTGAATTTATTCACCACAGACTTGGTGTGTGTGCCAGCTCCCATAGAGAATGTGGGCACTGACTGGGAACCTTGGGTTGGAACTCCTTCCTACATTCATGTTACTCCTCAGTACACATTGACTAAGGACTTTCTAAGGTTCCAAACAAAAATAAAGATATCCTTGGTATCCCTCACCTCAGAGAACCACTAGGTATCCTGATACTTCAGACCAAACTGTGTACTATGGTGGGGGCAGGAATGGGAGCTATCAGATAGAGGTTGACCAGAATCAATATTTTAGTTAATTTAGGAAATTTGGGATTTGTCCAAAACCCATTCTCATTCCTGAGAATTCCTTGATGTATTATTTTTCATTTTGAATTGCAATTATTATTCTATCAACATAGGAGCAATAAATAAATAAATAAATAAAAAGTCAGAGGCAAAGAATATACAGAAGTGACTTTCTGGAGGTCTCAGTATGCTGGGAGACAAACCAGGCAGCCACATTTACAAGTGTAGAACGACCTGCCCTGTACTCAAAGCTGAGAAGAGGTGTGGCCCCATCACACTCAAGGGTCCTGAACCTCCAATTCCAAGTGGATATGATCGCATTTTAAATGTGTTGTTTGGCTGCACAGACTTTGCTATCCTCACTCTTTCAACAAACACTTCCTGAGCCAGGTGCACTAGGCTGGCACTGGGAACAGAGAGAGTGTGTGTGTGTGTGTGTGTGTGTGTGTGTGTGTTCTTCATTCTCAAGGAGCTCAGTTTACTGAGCTTAATAGATAAGAAAGTCAACAGCTACACAGAGCCCTGCAAGGTGTTCTGGGAGGCAGGAGGAAGGTCATCTCCAGGTTGTGGGAGGGGTGTCCAGGAGAGCCCGGGGAAAATGGAATTCAGTCACCTAGATGAGGAGCAGGGGTCAGGAGGTTCCCAGGAGAGGACCTAGCACTGGCAAAGCCAGAGGGGATGACTGTTGGTGGCTGGGCTGAGACTGGAAATGTGGGTTAGGGAAAAAGTGGAATGAGGAAGGTGGCCAAAAGCCAGGTTATGAAAAAGCTCACAGAAGGGGCTTGGCTTTTATTCTGTAAGTACTAGGAACACTTGGAGAGTCTGAAACAGAAGAAAGCCATGATGAGATAAGTGAGTTAGAAACATCATGGGTATGGGGTGGTATGGAGAAGGAGAAAGATGAGCAGGATGACCAATGGAGGGGCTACTGCAAGAAAAAATTCAAATGATGAATCCTAAATAAAGGCGTTTTGGGGGAGAGAAGAAAAATAAGATTAAAAATCAGAAGATGGATTCTTCAGAACATAGTAGTGGAATATGACAGATGGAGGAAAGGACAAGTCATGGACTACTCCTGGAGCAGTCAACTGAAGAGGCATAGACCAGGGCCAGCACCTTGAGGAGCAAAGCACAAGGGGCACTTGGTGTAGGGTGGGGAAGAGTCTGAGGTGCCCTAGGGGCAGAAAGCTAGGAAGAGTTCTGGGTGGGATTCTGACTCTGAGGTAGTCTAGCAAGACTGCAGGGCAGAGGGAAGAGTGGATGAGCTCACCCAAGAAAACACCAGGGCAGATCTGAGAGTGACCAAACAAAACCTATTTCCAAGGACAAAAAAGACAGAACAGACCAAGCAGGCCTCAGAGGTCATGGTGTGTGAGGTTGGAGGAGACAGCAGAGCAGGCCACACAGGAAGGCCAGAGATGAGGCCTCAGGAGGGAGCCCTGTCTGGGGCTGAAGGGAGAAGCTGAAGAAAAGGAAGAATTGAGAGCTCAGTAGACAAACCTATAGTCACCCGCCAGGTTTCCTGTTTTCCCCAACAGGCTTGCTGCTGTCTGACTTCACTGGTCAGAGAAACCTTTCCTGACCACCCCCAGCTCCATGGGTCTCATTGCTCTCCACCCCATACCACACTCCACTGCCCCTCATGAGGGGGCCTGAGGTCACATTACACATCACATCTACCTAGGATGTCTGCCTCTGATGACAGACATTGTCCTATGTCACCTCTGCAACTGTGGGGCTGAGAGTAATGCTTGGAACACAAAGGCTGAGCACTGAGTCCCAAGTCACATGTTTATTAGAAGCAACAAATAGTGAACAGACACAGTCCATGTCCAGTTCTGCTCTAGACACTGGGGATGCAATGAGAAGACAAAACAGGACCCTGCTTCTGAAGCTTGAAGTTGAAGATCAGCAAAGAAAAACACCAAGTATTTAAATTAAAAAAATACATTGCAATTGCTATAGAGTTAGAGTTGGAATCTTCCTCTCAAGCCTTCTGGTGACATTTCCTGTCCAAGCCCCTCTGCCACTTTCACCAACTGAAGGACAGTTTGACTTCCCAAACTTCTTTCACCCTTTTAAAAGACTCTTAGGATATGGAAACATCCACTACAGCCTCTCAATTTTTAACCTGAAGGGCTCAATCTACCTCTACATAAGTAGGAGGAGAAATCCCAGACTTAGGTGACAAAACAGGGAATGGCATAAACCAGGGCTCATATGGACCTGTGTTCAGATCCCTATGACCTTGGGTTGTTTACTCAACCTTTTAATGACTTGATTTCCTTATTGCTGAAATGTGAATACTAAATCTCTCATCAAAGGTTATTATAAAGATTAAATAAAAAGACACAGAGTACTTAGCACTGTATGTGGTACATGATGAGTGTTTCATCAATGGTGGCACAACAATTAACCTATTCATATCAACAGTTAATTTATTGCTTTTACTGTTAGATATCTAACTGCTATATTCAAAACTTACTTAGAATTCAAACCACAGAGTATACACTTGAAATACTCAGAGCACAAATTGATATGTTGTTGAATGACTTGATGAATTGTCTCAAATTCCCCATACTTTCAAGGACTCTACAGTAAGAAATTTTATTTCACTTTTTGGTCCACGCCATTGTTTTCTCCAATTTGTGTAAATGCAACTATTTACCCAACAGATCACATCTTGTCTCATGGCAAAAGACCAAACATGGGCCAGATTCCATGGTGCAAGTTGTGGCAGAGTTATGAACACCACACCTCAAAGGGAGGCTAAGAACACAATCACAAGCCCAGTGTACACACAAACTCCAAACATAGCTTCACTCCAAGGAAGGCAATAAGAACTGGTCACGGCATGTTTTGCCTGCCTCCAAAGGCAAGAAATGTTACTCCGATATGCAAACACTTAAATCTTACATGTCTACCTTCTTTGACTTCCCAAATCTCCACGAATGGTCTATTTTAGTAATATCTCCATTCTTTATCTCTCATTGACATCTGACCCCAAGCAAGCTGGCTTTTTTCCCTTTCACGACATGACAGTCCTCAAGGCCATCTGTAAAGATCTCACCACAAATTCAGTACTTTTCCTTCAGATCTCTTCTCTCTGGTCCCTGTTGTCCCATCTCTTCCATTCTTTGGGCTCTCTCCTCCATGACCTCTGGGTCTCTTCCACCCTCTTCCTCCCATTTTGAAGTTATGCACATTCCCCCAGTCTCAGTCTTTTGCTCATCTTGGGGGAGAACTTATTTAAAACTATAGCTTCCATTCTATATATCCAGATTTGACCTTCTCAGTTCAGGCTTTAATCTGCGTTTCTGATTATCTACAGAACATTTCCTGTAGACAAATCCTGATACCCTGAATTCAACATATCTAAAACCAGATGCATCAACCACCTCTTTCCACTCCCAACATCTACACTTCTATCAAGGACACCTTTGTGAGCCCCCAAGTTTAAATTTTCATCTTCTTTGACTGCTGTCTTTAAAGTCTAAAAGGACTGAAAATGCAATTGGTTGCCCCTTGACAATATCTCTTCTATAGGTCATTTACTTTCATTACTATTAGCCAATCATGTAGGGATTGCTGCTATTGCTTTCTAACAGAGCCCCATGCCTCTTGCCCAACTATCAAGTGAATATTTCTAAAACACCACGTCAGGTTGTTTTACTTCTTTGATCAAAATCACTTTAAAGGGTTCCTACTGCCTTTAGAATAAAGTCTAAGTGCCTTAGCCTGGCACTCAGGGTCTAGAAAGGAGTCGACAAACTATAGCATGCAGGCCAAACCCAGGCCATCATCTGATTCTCTAAAGTTTTACTGAAATGAAGGCATACCCATTCATTTACATATCATCTACAGCTCCTTTCATTCCATCAAAGCAGAGTTGAGTGGCTGTAACAAGAGACTACATGGCCTAGGAAGCCAAAAATATTTAGCATATGTTTCCTTACAAAAAAAAAATTTATTGACTTTGGGCTAGAGTCATCAGGCACCAGTAGATCCTGCCATAAGTCCTTGCCCATGACTTCTTTGAATGAAGCTTTTGCTCCTTTGGATCCATTGCTGAGCTCACTTTCTTCATGCCTTACACCCATGTGCTCAAGCACTGAAAATTTTATTTCACTCTTCCCTGGATATTTTCCAAACTACTTTTATTTTCAAAACAGAACCAAAGCTCCACCTTTCTATGATGACAACTGTATTCGCCCCTTGCAACCCTGGATTCTCCTTACCTCCAGCTTCCCTCTCTGCATCTCTGACAGAAACCTATAACAAGATTCCACTTCTCCTGTACATACTTTTTGGCCTATTCTATAGGTTTCTCTAGGGTCCAGGCTTAGGAAGCTCCACAGAGCACCTACCTGCCAATGATACCTACCTTGCCTTTCATGCCAAATACCAATCCTTATAGCATAATTTGTAAGAAAGCACCAAACAAACTTACCAACAAAAGCCTAGGATTCCACATTTGAGTAGTTCAAGTTGGGTCCAAAAGCATACACTTTAGCCAGCACCACCTAAAAGCCAATGAAATCAAGTTTAGCTTTTAAAGAAAATATTTAGACATTTTCTTTAAATTCACATTGTGCATTAAGTTTTAAATGAGCATTCTCCTAGGATGACCATGTTTGTTTCTTTGCCTAGAAAATTTCTACTTATCCTTCAAATCCATTAGATGTTCCCTGGAGGCCTCTTGGGTGTCCCAGGCAGGCCAGGTAGCCCCTCCTCTCAACTCCCATTGAATTCTGATAACACATATGGTAAAACACATGGCACAATTTCTTGTTTAGGAATGGGGGTCTGTAGATTGTAGACTTTTCAAGACAAGAGGCCTGTTAAATTCACCTCATCCCTTATTCCCACTTTCCAGAATACAACAGCATTTAGATGGTCCACAATAAATATTTGTTTAAAAAAAATGAGTGGAAGCCAGGAGCAGTGGCACATGCCTGTAATCCCCACTACTTGAGAGGCTGAGGCAGGAGGATTGTGAATTCAAAGCCAGTCTCAGCAACGTAGCAAGGCCCTAAGCAACTCAGTGAGACCCTGTCTCTAATATGAAAAAGGGCTGGGGATATGACTTGGTGGTTAAGCACCCCTGGGTTCAATCCCTGGTACCAAAAAAAAAAAAAAAAAAAAAGTGGAAAAACAATCTATTCAATTCATTATTAACACATGCCTGGGAATCGAAGCTTCTGTTAGGCCACAATTTTCACCACAGATATGCATGCATGCCTCCATCCTATTGCTTTGAATAGACAACAGTTTACCAGGAAGGATTAAAAAGATCAATCTAAACACACACCTTTGTAATGACTCTCCCCTGGGCAGAAACCTTCAGAGGTTCCCTGAATCTAAGGTCAACCCAACTCCACAGCCGGAATACCAGGCCTGCACCAACTAGCCTGGCCTGACTTTGCAACCTCTGCAGGCCTGGGTTCCCCAGGGGACCCTTCCACCAGACAGGCACAGTCCCCTCTCAGTATTTCCTCTACTTGGATGTCTTCTTTCACTATCCTCTACAATATCTCTATCTGCTGATGCCATTCATTCAAACATCCTATCCCAGACCAAGTTCATAGTTAGGGGGAGGGAAAAAAAGTGCATTTTTCCTTGTCATTTTTTTATTGTGGCAAAATACACATAAAATTTATAATCGTAACCATTTTAAGGGTGCAGTTTGGTGGTATTAAGTACAATTCATATTATTATACCACTACTACCACCATCTACCTCCAGAACTCTTCCTCTACAAAATGGAAACTCTATATCCATTAAATAATAACTCCCTTCCCCTACCAAGTACCTGGCAACCCAACATATTTTAGTAAAATAAATGAATGAATGAATGAATACACGAATGAATCTGACTGAATCCTCTCCATAGAAATACTATCTTCTTCTGCAGAATTCCAAAGGTACAATTTCATATTTCACATCTTTCTCAGATTTATTTTGATCAATTCTAAATGATTTTGTTTTCAGAGTTATATTCTCATTCAGGACAGGAGCTATGACTTTGTAGAATTAAGCTTACGTCCAAAAGCATGCATTTGGCCTGTCCTCCAAGTTGCTGGATCCACTGGTCATGCCTTAATCCTCACCTTGCAGGTTTTGACACCAATTAATTGCTCCCTCTTGCTTGACCACTCTCTTTACTTGGTTTTAAGTATAGCTTTTTCTCTTGGTTTTGCACCCACCTCCCTGGTTTTCCTTCTCATCTCCCTTCCTGTTTTAGTTGCATCCCTTCACTGACACTCCCTTGGTGATCTCACCTAGGCTCATGAATTCAAATATTACTGCCTTGCTGATGATCATGCTCACTCAGATTTCTCCCCAAGCCTGGACCTCTCTGAACTCCTGACTGTACATCCAGTGGCCAGAGCCAAAGTCAGAAGTCAACAAAACAGAAACACTATGTGACCACATTAGGCACCTCAAACTTAACACATCTGACACAGATCCCTGACCTCCCTCCACACCCATTCCTCACAGCATCTAGCCCATTTCCATTTGAAATACCTTTTATTCCCCAGGTTAACAGTTGGGAATTGTTCCTGTCTCCTCTCTTTCTCACTCCATATCCAATCATCACCCAAACTGGTTTTTACCTTCAAAATGTGAACATTTCTCACCATTCCACCATTACCATCCTAGATTTTTGCAATAGCCTCCTAACTTGGGTCCCTGCTTCTGTCCTTGATGAAGTTCCTATCTCTATCCACAGTCTATTCTTAGTAGGAGGAAATCTGTTACAACCTGAGTCATATCATGTCATTCTTTGCTTACATTCCTCAACAGTGTAAAGCAGAGCTATAACCCTGGGGATGCTGGGGGACAGTAGGGACTCCAGGGCAGCATCCTCCCATCCATCTACACCTCCCCTGGCAGTCCTGACAGTATCTCCCTTTTCTGATTTCTCAAAGAATGAAAACTTTTTAAAGGGAGGAACATGAAAGCAGTCAGCCTCCCTTTCCAGTTAGGGTAGCACAGCAAACCAGCAAGTCACATATCTCAAGAAGTAAGAAGGTATATGGAGTCTGCTGCCACTAATAACTAATTTTCAATGACACTGCTAGCCTTTCAGAGAATATTTATTTACCCTCTTGGTGGTGGTGCGAACCTTCCTTAAACCCTCCTTCTTCCAGCCTCTGACTGGTCACCAAGTCAGGTTTTCCAAATTGTTTCTAGAACATTTTCCTTTCCCAGCCCTTTCACTGATGCTGTGGTTGGGGGTGAAGTGCAAATAGAAATACTCAGGACTAATTAGATTAGGTCTCAGCAACTCTCCTTGGAGCCCTGTTGGCAGCCTCCTAACCCACCTGCCTACCTCCAGTCACTTATTTACAACCATAACCCCATATAGTATCTCGAGTGATTTTTAAAAAACACAACTTTGATCAAGTTTTCTACTTAAAATGCTACAAAGAGTTCCTGCATTGATATAGAATAAATTCTTCAAAAACTATGTACAGTAAGCCAAGGTAGTCTTTTTAATCTTCCCCAAACACATATCCTCTGCCTTCTTCCTAAAAAGATTACTTGCCCCAACAAAGATTATAATACTTCCCTCCCTGGCAGCAGTCGCTGATCCAAAGGATAGGCACATCATCCAAGTGTGGCCAATCAGAGCCTTCCTCCAGAACTAATAGCCAGATGCAGGGAAAGGAGCTACCCCTTCACTGGGGTTCTAACTGAGCCTGTAGGCAGCCATGTCTCACTGGTACCAACACACAAAGAATAAAGGGCAAAGATGCTGCTGGACAACTAGCAGTGTCAATTCCCATTCCAGAAGTCCAGTTTCTTATGTGAACTCCTACTCCTTCCCAGGGATGAAACCAATACCTACCCACTTATGCCTTGGCTAGAAGGCAGGAATTTTTTGCCTTTTTTTTTCTTTGCTGTATACCCTAAGTCTCTAACAGGTTCCCAGTATATTGTAGGCAATCATTTGTTATTGAATGATGAAACAAGCACATGGTCTCCAAGGTCAGATGGATCTGGTTGAGACCTGGCTTTGGGATTTACTAGCTATGTGACCTTGGGGTAGTGTCTCTCCATTCCTTTAAGACTCATTTTCTTTGTCTGTAAAACTGGTTAAGTAATAGTAGCTACCTCATAGGGAATGGGAATAATTAAGGTCATGAACATAAATCCCTTCACACAGTGCCTGGTAACAGCCCAGACTCCCTAAATGCTAATGGCTACTGTTATCAACTCAAGGCCAGAGGACCAGACTGGTTTCAGACCCTGGCAGGGTCATCCGTAGGGTGACATTTCAAAGAAAGGAGCTGAATGGATATTTATGAGCACAAACTATTTCCAGAAGAAAATTGGCCAACACTTAGGTGGTGAGATTCAAGAGCTGCCTCAAAGTTCTCTGTAAATTGCCAATGATCAGAGAAACATGACGAGGAGTGCTAGCAGGGGCGAGGAGAAGTGTGTGCGCAGTCTGCAGAGAAGCACGGCTGCACAGGGAGCACCACCCAAATGACGAGAGACACTTTGTGCCTTTTAAGAAACAATTTTCACAGTGAAGCTGGAGAAGAGAGAGAGGCTTCTTACATCATGAGGACAAGGTAATAAGGCTATAAAAATGGAACTCAAATAAACCACACACAGAGCCCACATGGGCCCAATTTTCCAGGAAAAATAGCGATTGCCACAGCATTCAGATGGGGGAAGTCACACTTGTGTCTCAGCACAGAAAACAGCTTTCAAAAGTCATTAGGCTACAGAAAAGCCACCAGGTCTACCAAATTAGCAGTGCCAGCTCTCACCTGCTCCCTCTGTCACACTTGCCTCTTTCCACAGATAATGATGCCCAATGGTTGTGCTCCTCCCCAAGCGAACAGCACCCATGTCAGGAGATGCCCCCTGCCCCTCTCACCCTGGCCCAATCTACTCTCTGGGCTCACCTGCCACAACTCTGCAGCCTGGGCCTTGCTGACAGACCCCTTCAGGACTCTTCCTGCAGCCCATCATGGCTCTTACCAAACTCCCATCTCACCTTTCCAATCCCTCTCATGGCCATTTCTGCCCCCTCTTTCAGCTCTACACCCTAACTGCTAACATTCTAAGCCTAAATGTGGTATCTGTCCACTTTTCTGGTCTAGTGGTCATTCTTCCTCGCATCAGAGGCAGGACAGTTTTATGGTCAGCAGCACAGATTCTGGAGTCACACAAATGGGGTCTAATCTTGGTTCGAGCAATGTGACCTTGACTGTTCATTAACTGCTACAAATCTTAGCTTCTGTTTATAAAATGGAAATAATGACAGTGCTTCACTTGGGTCATTGTGCAGTTTAAATGAGTTAATATATATAAAGCTTTTAAGGGCTGGGGTTGTGGCTCAATGGTAGAGCACTTGCCTAGCACATGTGAGGCACTGAATTCAATCCTCATGAGGCACCACATAAACAAACAAAAGATACATATAAAGCTTTTAGAACCATGCCTGATACCCACTATATCCCAATGACCATAAGTACACATGTCCAATGTTTCCACCATATCCCAACAGCCCCATATCCTTCCATTTCCATATCTTCTACTCAGACTCTTCACCTTTGCAGGGAATGTCCAGCCTCCATTTCAGTCTGTCCTTCAGGTGTCAATAACACCAACCACTTCCATAAAACTCTTCTCAATTCCCCTGCCCCCGATGAGATGGAATTCCTCCCTTTCCTAACAGGATGGGCCTGATGTCTGCCAGGGCCCCTTTCTTAATCTCCCTTGAATAATCATCAGCTTTAAACTTGTTTTGCCCTTCCCACTCCCAGGTCATGAGCAACTCAGAAACAAGGGGGCATTGTGTTCTTTCTCCCCAAATCTGATGCCCTGCAACCTTATGTGGCATAAAGACTCAGAAAACATTTACTGGATTAAACTGAAATACAAAACCTAGAGCCACTATATAAATAACCAGAAACTAAAACAATAAAAACAACAACAGCAGCAAAAGTCAGAGGAGACTTCCCAACATCCCATGGCCTGCACAAAACAGTATCAGACTCAGACTCAAAACAGTATAGTGGGGGCCAAGTCAGTGATGTCCGTTTGTCAGTTTTGCTCCAGTCATTTCCTAATGATCCTTTCAGTGAGTCTGCAAGGCTGCCTCCACTGCTAATGGCACCTGACAAACCCATTCTCACTGAAGAAGATATGGTTTCTCCTCAAAAAATGCTATTTATTATTCATTGTTTTAGGACATTTCTTAAAATATCCTTAAGAAGGGATCACTGGTTTTTAAAATTTCATTATTGCTTTAATCAAAGCATCAGATGCAGGGATATAGAATTCCTCAATTTTCACAGGTAGATTGCTTCTTCAGAGGATTTATTGACTTGCTTCCCCACTTAACAAATACATTATGAATTTCTCATATATACACAGCCCTTCACTTATACCTAATTTCACATTACTGTTACCTTGCTTCTTCATTCATGAAAAATACAACAAAGATGGTTTCCAGTGTTTGAAATAAATTTAGTGTATCTTCACAACATTCCTCTTGCAAAAGAAAATTTGATTCTCTACTGAATCTCAGGCCATTGCCGTTAGCTAGATAAATGCCAACTTAATAAAATGATTCCATAATACACAGAGATGGCTTAATGTAGCATTAGCTGGAAGAGCAAAAATTAGAAGCCATGTAAATGCTCCATAACAAGTTCATGGCTTATTGAAGATATTCCCTTGACTGAATACTATGCAGCCATCTCAAATGAGCATGGGGAAACTAGGGGCCATGTGGAAAATGGTTGAGGGTAGACAGAGTGAAGAGGACAGAAACTGCAGGATCCATGCACTCAGGGCTGCTTCAACTGGGGCAGGTTAGGCCCAGGCTTTGAGGTCAGATGCAAGAAACCTCAGGGGAAAGCTAAGAGGACCTCTCAGCAAACAGAACCAGAGCCACAGGAAATGAGAATGCTGGGCCCAAGCCAGGGGCCCCACTTCAGAGAACAGGATGGGAGATGGAAAGGTTCCACAAGGCCAAGGTCATTTTTAGAATTCCAACCCAAAGCAGGCAAGAAGAATGGCAAGGGAACTCTCTCAGGGTTTGCAGAATGAATCTCTCTCTGGATAAGAGAACAATTCTCAAGCCCTCCAGACATGCATTGTCAAGCCTGTCCTTGGCCACCTGCCTCCTGCAGGACAGTTCAACCTTTTCCAAGTTTTAGGCTAATCCTGACCCAAGGCAGGAGGGATGTGATTTGCTTACTGCTCACTTGTCAGATAAAGAAAGTGAATCTCCAAGAGACTGAGTTTCTTAGTCAAGACCTCTGACTATTCAGCACCCTGTACTGTGCTGGTTCAGCTGAAACTCTGCTGTCCCTTAGAGTGCCAAGGCTGATCTCTGAGTGCAGGCCCTCTGTATGCCACTTGCAGGACCCAAAAGAGAGCTCCACTCTGGAAGAAAAAATGACTTCAGTGCTCCTTCCCATGTCCCCCTGTTCCTCTTGGCACCTAACCCTACCCCTTCAAAACTTCCAGTATGTAACCCTCCTGCCAAACACAAGAAGTCAAAGCTATTACCCTAGCATTTAAGGTCCTCCCTTCTAACGCCCCCAAATTCCTAACTTCCCAAGACTCTCAGCTCTTACCCAGACTGGGCAGGAGCCTCTCTCCTACTGATACCACCCTGAGCAGCATGTTCCCCACCTCCAAATCCCTTTCATAACAGTTTGAGCCTTTTTTTTTCTCTCTCCAGCCTCCCCCAAGTATGCTGGTCTTATTCACCCTATCTCCTTTGAATGACTCCAACTCCTCAAAGCCCAACTAACCAAGGTCAGACTTTCCCATGTGGAACAATTAGGCCACCCAGATAATGTCATCCAAAATTTGCTCTAAATAAACCATCAGAGATGGTGTCACTTAAGTTGTTATCATTAAGTGTTTGAAGGGTTTATCAAACTCCTTGTGAGGAGGTACAACCATTAGGTAGTGAGGCTGGTGACAAACTGCTGACAGATCAGAGAACTCATTCCACTTGCCACAGCTGCTAGTAACAAATGCTTCTGAAGCTCCTACTGTGTGCTGATAGATGGATGCAGGTGTCTAAGATACCAATCTAAATAGGCCAGACTTTGCCCAGAAGGAATTTAGATTCAAAAAGGAAGAAGTGTGAGACAAGTCCCACTAATGCTGAATGCCAAGCTGAGAGAGGAGCACAGAGGGAAGAGGAACCAAGAACAGAGGTGGTGATGATTTAATTTGACCTGAGAAGGGCCTGGGAAGGGCTCAGAGAAAACCACATTTGAACTTATCCCTGAAGGATAATTAACAACAACAATAAAAATACTGGCCAGCCAACATTTACTGGGCGCTTCCTGTGTGCTAAGTAAGCGCTGCACCCAACACACCAACTGCTTTAGCACAAACTCATTCGCGTGCTCCCTGAGCCCCTACTGAAGACACTGCTCTAGGCACTGATGATGGGGCAGCGAATAACGTAAAACACTAGTGACTGTCCTCAGTGTTAATGCTGTATTGGCAAAAGACAGATAATGAACCAAATAAATAAGTAAAATATATAATATATGACATGATGACAACTTCTAAGAAGAACAATAAAGCAAGACAGAGAAAGAGAGAGAGAGAGAGAGAGAGTGTGTGTGTGTGTGTGTGTGTGAGAGAGAGAGAGAGAGAGAGGGAGAGAGACAGAGAGAGAGAAGGAGAATGAATGAATATCCAGGGAGCAGTGAGTGGGCTAGGTGGTATAATTTTAAAAAAGGTGACATTTGAGAAAGACCTGAAGAATGTAGGCAAACAAGCCATACCAGCATCCTAAGGAATAACGTTCCAGATAGAGGAGCAGTCAGCAGGTAGGGCCTGAACAGGAAGCATACCTAGCAGGTTTGAAGAACAGATAGATTCCAGTGTGGGGAGGAGTGAAGCAAGAGAAGGGCAGGTAGGACCAGAAGGTACAGTCACACAAGTTGTGGGCTGTATAAGTCGAGGGGTGGGTCACCACTCATCTGTACCACATTGAACTGTGCAGAACCCAGCCTGATTAACAAGTACTGTGGCCTTGTGGGCAGGGGTCAGAGAAGTGGTCAGAGAAGTACTGGGAAACTTTGCGGGACATGCTAAGATTTGGCCTTCCCTCTGAGTGAAACAGGAAGCTACTGTTGAGAGGGTTTTGAGCAGAGGCCTGACCTGATCTGACCCCCTCATCACAGAATTGCTGTGCCGAGTACTCGGTAGTTGGAAGGAAACTACTTTGGAAACTACTGAAATAACCACCCTCACCTACATGTCATGTTACCCTCACAATTCCAAGAGGTAGGCTCAATATTTGCTCTTTCACAGAAGACTAGACTGAGGTTCAAGAGAGATCTGGTAACCTGCTCAAGGTCACTGGACAAGTCAGTGGCAGAGCTGCTGGACTGGGAAGCAGAGAGAAGAGCACTCCAGGGGGAATGAAGAGTATCTGCCCTGGAGCAAGAGCTTGGCAGGGCCTGGCACACTTGGGGACGGGCAGGATCATGGATCAGGGGGCTGGGTTCTGGGGACAAACAGCAAGGCCTGCCTGTGTCTTGCCCTCTCTCACACCGACAGCCACTAACAGTGCCCAAGCTGGCACTGCTCCCTGGACCGGAACAACTGCTTCCTAACCCAGCCCCTGCTCACTCTTGGCTTCCCCACATCAGTCCACAGGCAGCCAGTGGACACATCTCAGGTATTTTCTTGCTCTCCATGCTCCAGTGGCTTCCCATTACATCAGGACAGAGTAGACTACAACTGATGTTGAGCCAAAGGATGACCCCTCAAACCTCCCACCATCTCCAAATTTGTCTTGTCTCAAAAGACGGGAAAGGACCATTTCTGCCATTCCTCCTTCACAGAGGGAGTCACTACATGCTGAGGGGTATGGCCAGCCAGGCAGGGCTTGGTCAGGCCAAGGTCATGCATTAACCAGTCATAATGCACGTGAAGAGAGAGGAGTCATTCAAATGCACTAAGGAGCAACTTATGGGTTACACTTTTTTTAAAAAATAAAAATGCAAATATTTATTTTTGTTAAATAAAAGTTTAAAAATAAAATGAAGTTGCTTACTCCAGAGCAAACTGAATGTACTTTACCCTTCATGTGTAGCCACATAAAAGGAGGTCTGCAGATATGTCTGAGTTATAAAGACTATGACAGGCATGTTCCAAATGGAAGCAATGACATCCTGAGACCAAATAGCACCTGTGTCCCCAAATCTCCTGACAGCATTTTCATAGGAATCAAGATGGGGGTGAGAGCTGTTTAAGGCCACAGAACCACAAGTGGAAACAAGAAGCGAAAGGTCCCCTCACCAAGGATGACTGTGAACGGGAGGGGCAGAGCCAACAACTATGTGCTGAATACAGTGAACCCCAAAGCCCTTCTATGAATGGGGGGAAACCATGAGACAAAGGCTGACACAAAATCCAAGCCAGCAAATATTTTCAGAAAAAAAGAGTACATTCCTCAAAGCAACAATCTCACCCCAGGGTTTAAATCCAGGCCTTCTGCAGGCCACCATTTCTTCATCTCATGGATGCAGACATACTTTTAAAGGAAGGTACAACAACCAAAGAATGAGAGTAGAAACAAGCTCCCTCCCTACAAGGAAATTGGATTTGGGAACAAAGAGTCTTCCTGGGCCCTGGGAGGAGCATTAAATGATCACTGTGTGAATGCCTTATTCTCTGGTGCAAAGTCACAGTTCGTGGGTGGGAGAGGATTGAGGAAGCTCTGAAAACCAAGTGATTCCTCAGACCCCCTTCAGGAGATGAATAACTAGAAATTTTTCCATAAGTGCAAGGTACTTATGGAAAAATAGGTACAAGACAAGTTCCAAAGGTTTTGCTCTTTGCAAAGGAAACGGGAAGGAAAAGGGCCAGAAAAGCACCATCATTCATGTTTCCAGGAAGAAGGTTGCTGAGACTCCACAGAGCTGAAGGTCCTGAGGGCTTCCAGAGATGGGGAAGGTGAAGTGCTGGACAAATAGCCAAGCCTCAACATCTGACAGGAAAGTCAAAAGAAGACTCAGTGAGGATGCTCAGTGAAATCACTTGGGTTTACCAGCCACCAACTTTTCTGCATTGTTGAAAGCCCAGCAGACAGAGATTCAGAAGGGTCTGTGAGTGTTGCTGATCAGAGCTTCAGAAAGGGCAGTAAAGGCCAAATATTCTCCATATGTGCAAAGGCAATCGTTTGATCACCAGGAAAGGGACTGTGGGTGGCTGGGTAATGGGGAAGCAAGAGGGAGTCAATTAAAGATAGTTTCCTGAAGGGTTAAAAAAGGAGGGGGAATCTCATGAAAACAGAAGAGGATCAGTAAAGGAAGGGGACTCAGGAAGGGAGGAGAGGAGGAAAAGGGGAGGTACTGGGGAATGAAATTGACCAAATTACACTGTTACGTTGTGTGCATGTATGAATATGTAATAATGAATTCCACTATTATGTAAAATCATATTGTGCCAATGAAATTTTTTTTTTCACTGGGCATGATGGTACAGGCCTGTAATCCCAGAGACTTGGGAGGCTGAGGCAGGAGGATAATAATTTTTAGGCTAACCTCAGCAATTTAGGGAGATCCTATCTCAAAATTTTAAAAATACACCTATTTTTAAAGGGGCTGGGGATGTAGCTCAGTGATAGGACACCCCAGATTCAATCCCCCCCAAAAAAAAAATCATTTAAGAGTTGCAAATAAAAGGAGAAAGGGGCTGGGGATATAGCTCAGTTGGTAGAGCGCTTGCCTTGCATACACAAGGCCCTGGGTTCAATCCCCAACACCGCAGAAAAAAAAAGGAGAAAATCAGAGATTGTCATAATGCAGAATATATTTAATCAATCATTCAATTTGGGAAACTACTCTTGGTTTGAGAATATGTCTTTCAGTTTTTAAGTTCTAATTTGTCTTTTCTGAAATAAAGGTGAATGCATATGATAATTTTCTTTAAAGACCCTACTTGGCACATTACAAAAAATGTTATATGAATTTTTAAAAATAGTTGAAAGTAATAGGAGAAAAAATATAATTGTGCCTTCAGACAAAACTGCAGCATGAACAATTCTGAACTTCTGTGTGTAAACTGGCTCATGACTCTTCAGAAAAGATGACTACTCACCTGGTGCAGTACAGGAATGAACAACTAGAGTGACTGAGAGAGTCAGCCCCTGGCTCATGCCCTCAGTTTTTTTTCCCCTGAAGACCTTGGTCTGGCCCAGGTTGTTTGCAGTGGAGAAGAAGCTCAGCCTCCCTAGAGGTCTCCTCAATCTCATTCCTCCCAATCAACAAGCCCAGAGAACACAGAAAGAGCCAGACTTTGGAACAGAGACCTGGGTTCCTATCCCAACTCTGGCCCTTCTGCTCCACTCTAAGCAGGCACTTGTCACCTCCTCTAAGACCATTCTTACAACCTGTAATTATCTTCATTGATTATCCTTGTTACCTGCCTTTCTCTCCCCAACTAAAATGAAAGCTCCAGTCAGCCAAGACTACGACTGCCTGCTCATCACTGTCCCCAGAGCCAGCATCTAGAGCAGTGACTACCATACTGAAGGACCCCAATAGATGAATGCGCAACTGGGAACTGCCTGACTTCAAACACCAAGGCGTTATCTTCAAGAGCCACACCAGCGCTGCCCTGCCAGGTGTGGGTCAAGTGCTGAATGGACAACCCACCGCCCTTCTCAAAGTTCTGCCAGCCCAGTGCTCCCAGCCCTTCTCTGCAGCCCTAACCCCTCCTCTTCATGCCAACCTATGAACACTGCTCTCAGGCCACTCACCTGAACAATGACAAAGAGGGAGGGAGCTGTACAAGGAGAAGGACAAGGACACCAGTGAGTTCTCTTCAGACTATAGTGATGCTGGAGGGAAGAAGCTACAGCCAAATGAACAAAGTCATGAATGTGAATGAGAACATCAGAAATGAAAGGGGCCTGTGAGAAGCAGGGGCAAGGGCATCCAGTGCCAGGATAATGGGGTCAGGATGCTTGTGATACACGATAAAGGAGAGTCACCCAGTGGACCGGGACCCTGCAGAATTCATTTATTAAGTAACTGTAATAAGGGCTAGCCAGGTTATGGGAGGAGCATTAACTTGGATACCTTTTCTAACACCTTTTAAGCCTCCAACTTGTTAGCTGCTGTGTAGAAGGAAAGCTTCCTCATCATAGGCTCCTTAATGCCTCAGTTAGGAAGGAGTCTCCATAGTTCTGAGACCACTTAAGAGTGTAGATCCCAGACCAGGTCACCAAAAGCAAAAACTCTTGATTTGACTTGAGAGTATTAATTTGTAAGAGTCATTTTTCTTTTTACTGCCCTTTTACGATTATAAAAGTGATACATGCTCAATGTTGACCATGGAGTAAGGGATGAGAATAAAATTTCACGAGGTGAGAACCACTATTAATATTTTGGTGCACTTTCCTTCTATGAATGAGATTTTTTTAAAAACTGAGAGAATATTGTGAATATAATTTCAGTAGCCGCTTTTTTTCCCAGTAAAGTCCATCCAAAAATATTTCATAGAGTTCCAGGAAAGAAATTCACTCTTAGTGAATAAATTAAACAACAAAATGGATAATAGAAGCCCTTCATGAAGTTTTAAAAAAATGGCAACAAAACTAATTATTCAACTAAGCCCCCATTTCCACACCAAAGAAAAAATTACTATTAATAAGATGAAAATGCCCCATTAGATTATTATGCTCATTTCTATATTCTTTTCCCTCTATCTTTTTAATAAATGTGTTGTTTTGAACAAATGACACATTTTGTCAAATCAACAGAAGAATTTTTTTAACTGCATCTTAGTATTTTGAAGCAAGAAATCAAATTTAAATGACTTTGGAAAGGTTTCATCTTCCAATCTGCAGGTGGACCAAATCATGTGAAAATGATTAGTTCCCATTCATGGACTACATCTTCCATTTTCATTGTATCCTGTCACCTACAGAGTGGAGTGAGCAATGGCCTTGCCAAGGATATATGTGTCCTGTGCCACCCAGGCAGGAGCTGCCCTGCTGTCTGCCCTCGTCCTTAGTGGGCACCTGGTTTTACACATGGGCCCAAGGGCTTGGTTGGAGGTCAGCACAAGAACCTTTCCGCCTGGAAGAGAAGACTGTCTAGGCAAGACATCCTTAGTGCATGCATTTTTTCCACTCCTTGTAATATTTCACATTGTTGTTCAATAATATGCCCATGCCAGGTACCAGGCTGGGTGCTGGGACTACAGGTGTGAATAAACCGGATGCTATGCATGTTTCCATGGACCTGTAGTTTGCAGAGCTTCCCTATCCATTACCAGCTTTACACTAAACCTTGGAGGTGGAGGAGGCCATCGTGGTTATTTCCCTTTTCTAGATGATAAAACCAATGTTCATTGGAGTATTTTGTTCCAGATTATGAGGTGAGAGGGCTGGCATCAAACCTAGGTCTCTGACATCTCATCCAGTGATTTTTCTAAAGTACCATTCACATTGGTGACTGTCTTCTTACTGACAATCTAACATCTTTTGGATTGTTCAGATTTGCTTCTGGGTTTGACCTGGCTGGTCAGTTTCTGAGTGATGAGCTACCCTGACCTCTAGATGGCTGCACTACTTTTCTTCAGTGTGGTTGCCTAGATTTTAACCCTATACTCAGGCATCTTCCTAGCTCTGTAGCACCAGCTTCCAAATCTACTCACCTCCTGCCACTGCCACCACAATGACAGACTGCTAGCCTTCCCCAGTGCTTTTTCCTTTTCCATCCTCCAACAGAGACTGCTGGGCTCATGGAATCCCAACTAAAGATATTTCCCAGCCTCCTTTGCAGTTTTGCAGCCACATGACTACATTCTGGTCCCTGGCAAAAGAACAGGATGTTGAAGACACCATACCTGGACTCTCTCTTCTCTGGATTGGCAAAGGAGAGAGAAATCAACTTTCACCTGGTTTCAGCCACTGTGGATCTCCCTAACAAAGGAACTTGCCCAAGAAACTTGAATGAGACCATTTTTTTTCTAACAAAGCCCCTTGCCCCTCATTAAATATTTTAAAGGGATATTCACCTGAATGTAAGAAAGCATTCCATTCAATTTTGTTTTGTGGGAAACTTTTAAAAAATGAAATCACCAGAACTTCAAAGATGATCTATGCTTGGGTCAGAGGAAAAACTGAGAGGACCCAGAAAAGCAAATCAGTCTCCTACAGAAACAGTAGGGGAAAAAGCTTGAGGTGACAACCACAAACAGTCATCTCTTTCAGCAGCTCACTCTACTTCTAGAAAAGGCACTAGAAGTTGAACCATGCAAGGCAAGGTAACATCTCCATGGAAACTGTCATAATAGGAGCTTGTGCTCCTGAGCAAGAACTCGATGGTCAACTTTTAAAAAGAAGTTATATAAACTCCATGTTTTATCATCTATTAAATCCTTGGAACTTTTATAGATAGAAAGGTAGCTGTTCCAAGCAATATATCACAAAAGATATATGTATGTTCTGTACCATAGAGAGAGGTGCAAATCAATTAAACACAACACAATAGTCACATGACTTTTATTTACTCTGATTCAGTAACAGTGTATAACACAAAGTAGTTCACATTAATACTTCCTGCTGACTTCTTTTTTTTTTTTTTACTTTGGTACTGGGGATTGAAACCAGGGGTACTCCACCACTGAGCCACATCCCCAGCCCTATTTTGTATTTTATTTAGAGACAGGGTCTCACTGAGTTGCTTAGGGCCTCACTAAGTTGCTGAGACTGGCTTTGAACTCATGATCCTCCTGCCTCAGCCTCCCAAGTGCTGGGATTACAGGCATGCGTCACCACGCCCGGTTCTCTTACTGACTAGATATCTCTAGATATGGAGAATCATAACACTTAATAACATCTTCAGTAGAAAAGCAAAGAGAAAACTTGAGTAGAGGGTAGAAGTTGTAGTTAGAAAAGCAATACTGAAGTTCTGGCTCTGCCACTAACCAGCTGTCAATAAACTCTCAAGGCTATTTCCCAATCCAGAGAGATGTGGTGAAGACTGAATACAACATCAGATATAAAAAGACTGTATATCACACAGGAATGTAAAATGGCATTGTTTGGAAAAGCTTTTGCAGGAAGATTCTGATGAGCATCACTCTGAAATCCTAACCCAACTACAAGCTACCCAGCCACTCTTTGAAAACCAGACCAAGAGCAATAGCAATCTCTTTTACTGTCTTTAAAATTCCTCCACGTGCATTAGCTGGCAAGAGTTAAGTCTTTTTGCTGCATTCATCACTGGCATCCATTTGCTCACCAGCCTCAGAGCAGCCGGCAGGATGTCAGTCATGGGCTGTGAAGAAAAGAGAGCTGCAGTGAGCCGGGGCCACTGCGTGGCAACACGTCTATCAACCAACAGTGTGTGCCAAAGCCCCACTTCACTGTCAGAAACCTCAAAATGGAGACAGGATTTTCCACACTTTGGGGTGCAGGAAAAGAGAAGAGGAAAATGGCAACTGTTAAAAGCGCAGGTTCTGGGGTCAGGCTGTCTTGGGTTTGAATCATAGCTTTTCCATTTACCATGCATCATCTGTAACATCTCCAACTCTCAGTCTCCCTAACTAGAAAATGGGACCTATGCCACCTACTCCATAGAGCTGCTGTGAGGAGTAAATGAGAAAAGGCATATTCTTGGCATATGGTCAACAGTCAAATATTAGGTACCACTATTAACAATTGTAAATACATTTGTATTGCTGACAAAAATTAAGATTTGGCAGATCTCCAGTCACAGCTTTGCTACAGGCTTTATAATCAGTTATTACCTGGACAGCATGCTGGCTCATCCATTAATTCCCCAGGCTAATCAAGGTTCTTCTGGATTTCTGCCTAATGCCTCAGGATAGGGGAAACATCCAAGAAAGTCCGACTGGCCAGCTGGCTAGATTCTGACACTTGATTTTCTGGTTCATAGCTGCTCATCACTATCCTCAGAGGTATTCCCAGGGAAGAATAGATTCACATGGATATCTGGGCCTACCTTTTCCATCCATGCCTAGGCTTGTGGCTCTCCATCTCTGGGAGGAAAATGCGTAACTGTCTCTAAAACATGGCCCTATCCAATAAAGTGGAGCCTGTCAGCACCTATGTGGCGGACAGCGCCACATCCCTCAACAGGCCCTGGAGGTAGGGGAATTTCCTTCCGACCCTCCCAGACAATACACTTTCACTAGCAAAACTACAGGACTGCTCCCTGGAGCCAAAAGCAACATTACCACAAGAAACCCTGCATTCTTTCCTTATTTTGCTCAAGCATCAGACCCACATGGTAAGGGGCTGGACAAGCACTGTTATATCTGTTCCACAGAGAAGGAATCAGGTTCAGTTTGAAACTGATTTGGCTTGAGGTATATGGTGATTAGGTAGCAGAAGCAGCCTAGAGTGCAGGTTATTGGACTCCTAACCTGGTGTTTCTTTCCAGAAAATGTGGGTATTTGTTTTAAACATCTGTCTTCTATAATGGTGCTTTGCTTCTGAAGAATTAATTAACGTAGGCTTCTCAGTCACAGTACAGTGCAGATTCACACACTTAAAAGCCACTCACACAGGCAGATGTTCACCACACTCCAGAAACCTAAAGGGAGACTGATAACAGCCATGCCGATTAGCATAATTGTCAATTAATTCCAAGTTTTGGTTTTCCGTCCCCCTTTGCCTGGATTCACCTCCTAACCTCCTGTTTGACCTCTGCTGTAGTTAGTCCCTCTGTGCTCCAGGGCTACTAGAATATTAATACTGGATTCATGCTTTAGGGAGAATTATTTCATGTCATTAAACAAAAACAAAAACAAAAACAAACCCCTCCAGTGGTTCTCCACTGCCCACTAGTCTCTACCTCCCTAGGTAAACTTTGACTTGTCAC